>CM047806.1:124637221-124877457 GCA_026214975.1 Gentiana macrophylla | reverse complement strand
AATGCCTCTATTTGCGGAAGTGGAGTAAATGCACATCACTCTTTATCCACAAATTCATAAGCATCTTCTAGTAGACTTCTCGGTATTTCATAATAATGTAAACCGTTATTTTGCAACCACTATCTTAATTGAGTTAAGTGAAAGGTATCAGAGCATATCAATAAATATACAAGACAATCTATGGTTTATCCTTTTCAAAGGAAATCATTTCACCTTTCGGAGGTAGCCAAGCATCGCTGACAAACCATGCCATAGCTTATATCTTAGCATTGAATACTCAAGCCTCGTAATATCGTGATTCCTCCAAATATTTGTACAAACTAATCATGCGCTTCGAAAGAATCATTAAACAAAAGGTCTATTACTCAAAGCTCCCACTAGCTTGTATCCTTCATAAGACCTCAAGGTCACATGAACAAGCTTATGATACTTTTGAGCTCTACTAACCTTTCCTAATTGGAAAGTTTACTTAGTCATTTTTCTTTTGAGATAGTGTTCTTAGACCGAGATAGGAATCACCCTTAGCCGCCTTCGATCTTATCTCTAGATATATGCACTAATTAATAGATGTCAAGAATCGCTTTTATCTAAATACGTAAACCATTTGTCTTAATAGTTTATATGATGTTACATATACATTTTCAAAGATTACTTAGTGGTTTTGACTTTATCTCGACAAAAGTCTCAGGTCTCAAAAATCGTATACAAATGTCATATCTACTTTCTTTAAGGCAACTATATTATCGGCGTGTGAAATGAATCCATTTGTTCCAACGACCAAAATGTAAATTAGATTTCTCGCGATATTCAAGGTTTAAAATCCAAATTTATTTCTTTATATCACTCCCACTATCTTAGCAAATAACCGCCCTGCCTACTTCTTTTTATCATGAATGCTCACTTACCTTGTTCTTGCAAAAGAACTTTAGCTGAGTCAAATTAATCGTAAGAAAGTCTCTATGATTCATAGGTTAGTGATCCAAATCACTTTCCATATCCTATATTTTCTTCGATTAATAATCCGGTTTAGTCTTTTTAACTTATTTAGTTTAGATGACTTACACTTGTAGACATTTACCTTCCCATTCTTGGCTTTCTTTAAAGGAAATGCCTTGAACTTAGTAGTTCATTTGAGTAGGCAAGATTTTATAAATCATGGGATGCCTAGTGAGATTGATACTTCAAATCATTCTCGCCATCTTTGAACTAATTTTGTTTTGTCTCTCGCTTATCACGAGTGAAAGCGTGACATATTTATCAATGTCACTTAAGTTTGTAGACTCAAGAGGAACATCCTCTTTCCGAAAAATTAATTTGCATTTTTTGATTTATGAGTTCAATGTTCTTGTTACTTTTCCACTTTACGAAGTCGTTATTAGTAAGTATAATATGTTTAGCGCTTTAGATACCTTGAGATGATATGTAGTTGCAAAATTAAATTATGATGTAGAATGTAAATCAAATCATACACCACAACATATAATAATTTTAGGAATTATAAATGTGATGTCATGCATGCAGCTTATCCTACCATTCCAAATATTTAACCACACACCTACAAAGGCGCTGGGGTAGGTCAAAGAGGTGATGATTAAATTGAGACAATCTCTCTCAACAACTAACCGAGAATCGGAAATCTATATTTAATTGTTGATTACCTTCCTTTTCAACCAAGATATTTCTAAAATAAACTTCAGAGTGTTACCTACTATTTCAGATCTCAAAGTACGCCTCCGTAGTATGCCGCTGTGGTCGGTCTGGCCTCAAGAGTACCTAAAATCCTATCCTTTCGAGACAAAGCCTTGAATTTTGATAGCGTGAAAGCCACCCTCACGGGCCCGGAATCAAAGCCGCACAAGCGCGCCATAATTCTCTCACGTGCTTGTGGCAACAAGAGGTCATGGGGTCGGTTATCACCTTCTCGCCCTACTGTTATTTTAAAAATAAGTAGTCTTATTAGGATTTTCGTAATTTCTACATAATCCAAAAAACAATAAATCATGAATATTTGTTAATCCTCCCACTAGTTCATCGGTTCCAAATACCGCCTAACTAAAGGTCATTATATTCACGATTTTCCAATTTTATGGATTTATAAATTCTTTGTGTAGTCGCTACACAATTAAAATTCACTAAGAATTTTATAATCCCAATATATTAGACTTATGAATTTTCCACCAAATCAAAAACAATAAATCATAAATTTAAAGCTCCCACTAGCTTTATCTGCCCAAATACCGCCTAACTAGTGACATTATATTCATGATTTTCCAATTTGTCGATTATTTAGAAATCTCAGAAATTACTTACACAACAAAAATTCACCAATGAATTTTAAAGTCCTAATTTTATCATGATAAAAATTTAGGATCTCGCATTTTCCAATAATCGAAAACACAAATCATGAAAAGCAATCACCAAACTTATCGGTTCCAAATGCCACAAGTTAGTGTCCTATCTTTTCACAATTTTCCAAATTTTCGGGTTATCAAAATTCTATTTATTTAGACACTACATAATCGAAATTCTCAAAGAATTTTAGATCCCCAAAACAAACTTAATGAGTAAATTTTTATTTTATCATGTGAATTTTATTTCCCGATAAAATTCCGCTTTCCATTAATTAATTTAATTTATTTTTAATCTAAATTAATTATCGTGTTCATACATGTCTAATTAATGTCAATATTAATTTTCTACATGTATGCATACGCTAGAGTGGAATTCATGAATATGATGTATGATATTATTTATATCACATTAATAACTATACAAGAAAATAAATGCTAAATCTAAACCACCGAGATTTAACGCTTGCACTTTATATCTAATCTATAAAACAAATAAATTAATAAACTCTAAAATTATTTGTACTACTTCACGGGATAAGAATTTTCTCGCTCCATATCTTCAATAAAACCCATATTAAATTAATTAATTGAAGCTCTTTCTTCCTTCATCACCACCTGAGTTCGATTCCCCTCCCCTTTTTTCGTTTTTTTTTATTGCGCCATTTTTTTTTATTTTTTTTTTGAACTCGAAATTAAAAACGTAATAGAAAAAAACTCATAATTTGATCCGCCAAGGGGATTTGAACTCATATATGCAATTTTGTGATTTAAAGTTGTCTTGACCACCACGCCGCATTCAAATTTGATGAAGAACGATCCGATTTAATAAATATGGTGCGGTCGAATAAAAATAATAATAAATCGATGAAATTAAATTGCAAAATTAAATTACATGATGTCCTATACCCGAAAACGGATTTACAATAGATCTAACGGTAAATGTACATCAACCCCAATCAATCTCACAACCAAACATTCAATCGCATAAATTAAAATTAAAAGATGCAATTTTATTCTATTTCACTCCTTATTAATTAATTATGCAATCATGATCGCAAAATCGCTTCAACCTGGCTCGCTACCACATGATATACGTAAACACGACCGCGATCCGATCCATAATTGATCGTCGGGATTCGATTCACAACGCGATCGAGACGCCATCATGCACAAATAAAGCTACTTAATAAATTTGTATGCGATTTTACCACGATTTGATTCGCATAAATAATTAACATAACTATAAGAAGGTTGAAGATTTACCCAATGATTAATTCAGGTGATACTGAAGGCCCCAACCCCTACCTACCTTGAGTCGGCTTTGAAAGGGGAAAGTGAACTCGATGTCATTATAAAAAATAAAGGATGAGCTAGAAAGAAAGACAAGACACCGCCTTCAAGAAACGCCAGATCAACATGATAAATTTGCATGCAAATGGATATAGATAAAATAAAAGATCAACTTGTCGCCTCCGTATAAGGAATCAAAGCGATTCTAAATTCAAAATCCTATGACACCATGAAGAATGGACAGAGGCATCCGAGAATGAAGACTACTTGGCAGAGGCACCTTATCAAGAAGTAACGCACAATGGCAAGAAACAAGAGTTACCACAAATAATGATGATGACTAATGAATATTATTAGTGTTTAATTTTTCCCGAATATCTATTACAACTTTGTGATTTTTGTTGAGTCAACCTTTTCCTATCCAAACTTATACGGCGCACAACCACGCTTTTTTTTCCTTTTTCGCAGCTTTTGTCGGCTATGAACCTCGGCCTTGCGAGGTTTGCCCTTTATAAAATTTAATAATAAAAATTTTATTAAAAATAATAAATAAAAAAAGGTTGAAGATTTACCCTTTAAAAGAGGATGAGTAAAGCAATGAATTAAAGGGGAGAAACTGTGTTTCTTCCGGATTGTATCTCCAAACGACGATCGTGGATGTTGATCCTCGCTGAGAACCTCCTCGAATATGCCCATATAAAACCCTAGTTTTTCTTCTCTTAATGACTAAGGCAAGAAACTAATTTTTCTTCTTTTTTATTATGATGGTGGCGCCAATATTGTTGTATATTTGTGTTGGGAGGAACTCTCTTTATATAGGAAAATAACTAGTCAAGAGAGAGTTATCATTTTCACACCACAATTATCTATTCCCATAAGGAAAAGATATTTTCCATAAAATAAGAGATAATTCCCAAAAAATCAATCTCTTATCTATTTTCCATTAATTATCTAACAAATAAATAATTAACTAATTACACATGTGACATAATCTAGGAAAATTACTTCTCCTAATTTCCTCAACATGTGGCGCCAATTATGCCATTAAAAATAATAGAAAATGTCTTTTCTATTTTACATATTATTACCAAATAAATAATATTGCATATTCATTAAATAAACCAACTATTTAATTTATTCTCGAGGTTCCATAAAACGAAAAACACTCAAGCAGTGTTAGAGCCAAATGGGACCATGGACTCATAACCAAGAGCTCAATAAATTGAATAAAATATTCATCGAACATAATATTTCTACTCAACTTATTAATTCCGGAATTACGCCACCATAAATTCAAAACTGAACTCTATCGATTATAGAAATAACTTATTCTCAAAAATGTCGAGTCGAGTCGATAAGTGTCCATTGATATAATCATTACATACAGACTAACTCTCCATAGACTATCCATAATGAAGAGGGATTATTTCCGTAAACCTTCTTCAAAACATCTTATCGTTATTTACCATTAACCCACTAGTGATCAATTAGTTCATAACCAATACGAACTCCCGGATCGATCGGTTTCTGTGGATCAACAAATAAAGGGATTGTCTTTCTACTTCCTCGCAGAAAGGAATGGATTCCATATCTCATGGAGACACACACTTCTCACTCATTCCGCAATAGTGCCAACGTGAAAGTGATTCGACCACGCCTCTTAGCAATCCTTAACGAACACATCAAACCCTATCTTGAAACAAGCAGAGTCCAGTAATCACTTCAGATTGAGGTTAATCCATAAATGATCATCTTGTGATTTAATAAGATTTCTCGATCACGTAATTATATGAGAAATGCAGACAAATCGGTCCGCACTCTATTTGACTACATCATATATAAATGCCCCACTTAGATAACCAATATCGATGGTCCGGATAAGACGGTCACCCATAAGTGTTCGACGATTAACGGTGGTTTAATCAATAGACCTCATACTTTGATTAAGTTCACCACGTACTAATAGTTCAAGTGTATCACCATAAACTTAATCCTCATGTGCAGACACACACTAAGTTATATGGCTACATATGATACGACTTTGGGTTTTCAAAGAGTGTATTACTTACAAGCACGAGGCAAGTAATAAGATGAGAATAAATCACATTTATTAATTCTAAAATCAATTACATAAATTGTCTTTCGGGCGCTACTTCCAACACTTTTTCCTCCGTGATCGCTCTCTCAAAGAAGTTGCTTCCTTATGTTGATTTAGACAAAAGACCTCATAATCCCCGTTGCTTCAAAAAAGCACGATCTTGATCTCGCCACATGACTAAAATTGTTTCTTTTGTAAATTTGTCAATCTTGACATTTAAAGCGCATATCTTTCTCACCGTAAAAGCTTGTGTAGATCTCAAATCTTATGGTCAATTATGACCTTGGTGCCAATCTACCTTGCTTAAAACAGATAAATAGATTTCTTGATGAACCTCGACTCTTTGATATCAGTTTGTTATGACGGATCGATCAAGAAGTGATGGTGATTATGAGTAAAGATAAAGACTTAACAAGTAACAAACACGTAAACAATATGAACACAGATTTAACATGGTTTACGGCAATGTGCCGACTACACCACTGACAAACGAAGATATTTTCTAATCATGAAAGTTACAATTACATGTATTACGATGGTATTTATAGCCTTGGCAATCCAACCCTAACCAAGCCAAACTGCATAATGACCGAAATACCCTGAAGTAACCTTATCCAAATTGGAAAACCATGCACGTGTTCCCCAAGTATGTCGACAACCAATCTCAACAGATCATTCATCAACATGTTCACCAACCCCGCCGATCTCGCCCCAATTAACACTGAGATTCAAAGAGGCACCTTCGTGCCCTACATGCACCACCACAGCTTCACACACGCTCTCACTGAGTATTACACTCAGCAGACCAAACTTAGTAGCATAGTTTAAGTCATAATTACAATAAGAATTGTCAAGAATACTCCCGATAGTTGAGGCATTTGCTACAAGAAAATTTTTCCATGTTAAATCAACTCTATAGGCTTGATGAAAGCCTTTTGCTACCAATCTTGCTTTGTACTTCATGATATATCTATTAGGCATTCTTTCACAGCTTGAATATCCATTTATTGCCTAGTGAATGCCGACTGTAAGAAGAAGGAACTGGCTTCCAAGTGTCATTACTTAAACAAGGTTATAATCCCATCCTCGCATGGCTTGTTTCCACCGAGGATGGTTCAAGGCCACGGACACATTAGCAGTGTTTAGTTGGGTGAGTCATTATGATAGTTTGAACATATATGGTATAGGTCTTAAGCTTGACAATACCACCTTTTGATCAAGTTTGTGTAAGATGAGAAGGAACATAAGGTTGAGGTGTCATGGTAAAGGTGTTGGTGAAGAGGATAGTAGTCGCGCTAAGGTTCGGGATCGAAAAGAATAGTAGGTGTACTTTGATGAAGGTGAAGGTGTGGTGGGATGATAGTCAATGGGATTCAACCCACCCGAGCTACTTGAAGAGGAGTCCATGTCAAGATCTTGTGCACTTACAAACATCGGGATATGAAAATTGCGTGATAATGGATTCTGTGCAAGGTGGAAGTGTTTGAGGTATGAAGTGATATGTTGTGGGTTTATCCAGCTTTTGAAAGGAAATGGTATTTCATTAAATACTACATTTTCCGGTAATTTAAACTCTACCGCATTTCTTTAGGCACTTATAACCTTTGTGATCATTAGAGATTAATAGAAGACACTTGTTAATGGCACCCCAACGAATCTACGCTCGAGCCATCATAAAGACACTCAACCTCTAGAAAATCAAATCTAAACTCAACATTCGACTTTGCAAAAGGTTAAATATCCATATTCAACGCCTGAAAGTCGAACCTATGCCCAAGTATGACGCAGCTTAACAAGCCCTATAGTAGAATAGTCATTATACAATCAATAAATCACTCCTATAACATGTTTAACAATTAATCTTGATTATGATATTTTGACTTTTCATTACACGTAGTTTGACTTGGTAACATCAAATTCAAGCTCCGTGTAAATTAATGCTATACAGCCAAAGGTTTAAAACCGTGTAAAGCTAAATGTTATCATGCCATGCCAAAAGACACCTTATGCAGCTATGTTATAAACACAGTATTTTAAATATGGGGGAGGGGGTTAAAAGACAGGTAAGTTGGTTATAATAAGTATTCAAAGAAAATCGAGAAACACAAAGAAAGCCGTCCACATGAATGACAAAAGAGAAAAAAGGCAATAGGAATTAAAGCAGTGTTGGCATGTGTCAGCCTCAAAATAATGGCCGGCTGATCTCTACTTAATGTTCAAGCCATCTTAATTATTTCTATAATAAAATAATTTAAAAAAAAAGGGGTTTATACCCTTCGGAAAATAGATTAGTGATAAAAGAATAAGGAGTTTGTAACGATACAGTCTTGCTTTTGATGTGGTTTTGGGGTTCGATTCCCTAAATCAAATTCTATCGCTACATCATCTACAAAACCTTAAGGGCAGGACAATAGAGGTCATTTGAATTGGCTCAATAATTATTTATTTATTTATTTGGAAAAAGGCTTCATCCCAATATGCTAGAGTTTCGTGGATTATTATGTCAATCGAGAATTATGCTTCATAAATTCAATTTTGTATATGTTATTTGTACAATCGTGGTATTGCTTAAATAAGTCAATCTTAAACGGAATCGAAACCCTATACCACAGCTTTAAAGGCAAAATTGACGTTATAGCACCCTTACTCCTTTACTATTGAGTTTAATCTTGTTGAGTATATATTGAAGTGTCGGTGCTTCATAGATCCACAAACAATATAAATTAAGATAAAATGATGTATCCCTATGTTTTAAATATTTCTCCTCGCTCCCCATACCCTCCTCGCTTATTGGTGAAACAAGCATAACATGGAGATCTATTGTAACGCTTTATTTCCTGGATACTTATTGAGTCCATATCCTCGACATGGACGCCCGGCACGTGACATTTAGAGTGACCATAAATCTCACATAAGCCTCGTGTCATATTAGAGTAATAAAGATTCACACAGAAGAAAACAAGTTGATGACTCGGGAAACAGACCTTCGGGGTTTTCCAAAACAACCACAACCAGAATACAACTGTTGTCAAGCTAAATCATAGATAACTGAGAGTACATACTAATATACATTACAACTGACTTGTCTGAAAAGAATGAACAACTACAAAAGAAAACTAAAACATTAACGACTTCATTGATCCACTCCTAAGCTAGCACTCCAAGCTCGTCGTCAACTCAGCATGTACCTGCAACCTTCTTATTGCAAATAAAGAGTAAGCTCAAGCATAAGTTTAGTAAGAAGAAAGAAGATCAAAATGGAGATTCAAGGTTGCCATAAGCCGAGAGACACGACATGAATCCGCTTTATCCACTTTCACGCATACTGAAAGACAATACTTGAAACATAACGAAACCACTTTAAAGCACATATTTGATGCATAGAAAACATACCAACTTACTTCTATCGGTTTATTTTGCACGATTAGTTTAGTTACATTACTTACTTAGCCTACACGTGTTATTGTCATACTACTCGCCTTGTCTTGACTTTTCTTGTCCGGTCTTGAGTCTCACTTACTTGACATGAGGCATGGTGCGGCACGGGAACATGACTACTCATACGTCGAACGTGGGGTTGAGTCACGGTACCCCATTTCCCTGTACATCGCCTCGAGAACAATACATGAGGAATACAACTAGTCACACATCCGACACGAGACTTAAAACCATGGTAATCCGCTCAATACATCGCGAGGTCATTAACCATAAACACATAGAGCACATCAAACACATAAACTCACGCTAAAGTCCACCTCTAACCTACGTAAACACATAAAAGGACATAACAACACCATACTCTCTACCTATCTCCACTAATAACGCGAAAACATAAAAAATGTGACCGTAACTTGAAATTACTTTGTGAAAACATCAGAGACAACCAAGAACGACACTGTAAGGCCGATCCGGGGTTTTCGGGTCGCTTAACACCAGAGACAACCAAGAACCACTGTAAGGCCGATTTGTTAGAAGACTCTCGTTCATCGAGCCAATCAACCTCATACTCGCTTTTGATCTAAAGACGCAAGACGTAGCCGTAGTACATCTCTGTGGGGCTAAACCCACCTTGAAAAAAAAATTATACCAAGATATCTTAACAAATTCAACATAACACACCAAGATATCTTTACCAAATACCCGATCATCTTAACATAATCCACTAGCCCACCCTACGAGATATTCCTCGACTCCATCCTTGCTAGCACGCACTCGAAAGACTATCCTAAACACATAACATGTCTAATCTCGTGCAATTTACATAAAAATGGTATTGAAACGTAATTAAAACACAATCTTTAAAACGAATATGAAATCTTTTGATAAGAAGAACCTTTAAACGAGCCGAACCCAAACAATAAACGAACTATGATTAGCCTTCGAAACCTCAAAGACCTACAAGGCTACAAACAACCCTAACATCAAAGGCCAAGAACCCTAACTTAGCATGATCAAACTACGAATTAACAAGTGGATTACGATAACTACCTACTTGAGAAGAAAGAAGATCCAAATCGCTTCCCCAAATGTAACTCGCTTAAAACTAAGGCTCTGATCTACAGACACGAACTAGAACGATCAAAACTGAGCCTAATGAGCAAAATTGGGTCGCTTAACCGACCATAGTCCTCGCTTCAGCGAGCTGGGGTGTCTTGGGCACTCTGGGACACGTCCGGGGCAAGATCAGGTAGCTTAACTAAGGGATATAACTTCTCGGTTCTGTGAGCCAGAGAAAACAGGTAAGCGAACTGGTGTATTCTCGGTCGTCTAAAGACTTTTTATAGGCCTTGACAACCCCTAGGTCGGTTTCGATGACTTAGAGGAAAATAAAATCTAAAGAGAAAAGGAAAAGGAAATTTAAATGAACTAAAATACCCCTGTAAGGAGGTGAGAGGTTTTACATCCATAACCAATATAAAACTATGAGAAAAAAATCACAGGAGGTCAGCGCCGGCCATAATATTCATGACAAACATTTTCTTTCTCACATTGTTTTTTACTTTCACAAGAAGATCGAGAGTTCCACGGTGAACAAAATTCTTCTGGCTTAATCCTTTTTGTGCGGGACGGGGAGGCGGGGGCAAGTGTGTGCGCTGGTAGGGGGTGTGTGTTAGGCTTTGACGGTGAGCTTTAATTGTTTTTCATTTTTTAATTTTTTTTTTTGTACTGCTCAAGTTTCGGTACCTCCTGGTATCTTTTTTCTCAATCTTAACTTTTTCTTTTTTATTTGGAAATTTCTCAATCTTATTTCGAAGATAATAAATTTTAAAAAACGTGTCTAAGTAAAGATAAATATCCATTTATGCCTTATTAACAATTTAACATATAAAACAATTTTAAACAAATAATATAGACCTAATTATTAAAAAAATACGCTTCTATTGGCACTATGCTTTCTAACACCCATACTTTGGCACTCTTAAAATTATCACACAAGCTACCATAATTTATATTTTTATTATTTTTGTGCAAAATAACATCTAAGTCACCGACGCTTTTTTATACGGGCATCACCGCAATCGATGTTCTTGATTTTTAATACCAACGCCAATGACAATCGATATATATTATAGCTTATAAATGTATTATTGATGAAAAACTTTAGGCCCACCGCATTGTTAGTAGTTCGACGAGCGTATCGTGACACCGAAAAGCAATTTAGTGGTTTGATGATGCTAAATAAAGCACCAGATGATGTGTCAAGGTCGCTTGGAATCTGTGGGTGAAATAGAAAGAAGATGCAATATGAATAAGATGGTGCCTTTTATGGAAAGATGAGAGTGTTTATGTTGTGACGGCCGGGTTCAAGAATGATCTTGAATTGCCTACGATCTCGCTTTGGGAATCCAGGAATCGCCCCACGTAGTTCCTGGATGTATGTATTTATAGGCACATGTCCTCTTCCGCCTCTAAATTAAGGGCGGTTTAGTCTATTGACAAATATGACCTTGGCTTCCTCGTCCAAGTTACTCCTCGATATCGGATCAAGCGCGTCTGGCGATATCGACTGATGGTCATCGCTATGGTCATGCCGATGTGGGAAACCTTTAACATAATTACTTTATCATACATATGATCTCGCCATGTCGAGACGGTTCACCCGCTCGACATCCTCATCATATCTGACTCTCTCCGCATTCCAAACCGGACCACTCGGGATAATTCCACGTGGAAGGGTAGCATATCGTATTGTCATAAGCCCCCAGATCCGACAAGGCCTCTTTAGAATGCTGAAGTCGGATCTGAGAATTTGAAAGTGATATTCGATACGAGACCTTCCTTTGGCGGGATTTGGGCTAGTACCTCACCGCCCTAGGTCTTCATAGGGTGACGTCATTCTGCATCGTAATTAAATGGGCGCAGAAACGGCGCCTTCATTGGATTGAGCCTTTGATACTCGCGATATTTCTTTTATAATCGCCCATAAACCGTCCCTTTCAAATCATTTACAGATTTTTGAAGATAAAAGGGGAGTCCAAGCCGGTGAGGAGTCTACCCTTACTCAGTCTCATCCACTTTTCATGTCTTATACAAAACCCACAAGTAAGCCCCCAATTTCTAGTTTATTTTTTGTTTGTTCATTTTCTTTGTTTTTCTTCCTCTCATGTCTAGTAGTGGAAAGTGATTCTCGAATAGGGAAGAAGTTGTAGAAATTGACGATTTAATCTGGGAGAAAACGGTTTCAAGAACTTGTCACATCTGGCCCATAGTCTACCCGGAGAAGGATCCACTGACGGAAGGGAGAGGGAGGAAGAAGAGCCATCTTCTCGCCTCCTTACAAAACGACAAACTAGGATGAAAGAGCAAGGTCCCTACGGGTGTATGTCTGCTTTTAATTCGGGATAGATTAAGGCTATATGCCAAAGGTTCGATATCCCTTACTCTTCCGATAACATACAGTCCTCAGTGGCCAATTTCAGCTTGTTTGTGATCCTCCCCCTGGTTTCGCGGCATATACGAGGCTCACTTAAGAGAGGGGTTGAGATACCCATTCGATCCGTGTCTCGATCGAGGTCCTCGACACTATCGATCCAGAGCCTCGACCTTGCTCCTAACGGCGTGAGGAGTCTCATGGGCTTCGCCTTAGCGTGTCGAGTCGCTTAAGGTCGAATTTATCGTCCGCCTATTTCGACAAGATACTCGATTCAAGCGGTTGCGGGACGCGGGATGGTATACTTTCCGAAGCGCCCTTCCGGTCCCCGAGTTTGTTCGAAGGGCCATTTCATCCCATGGTGATTGAAACCCAATTTCTTCTTTATTCGACACGGTCTCGAAAGACTTGATATTCATACATGGCACACGAGGCCTAAGAAATGGCACGACAAGATCGAGTCTGACCCCCCGGCGTCGTGTAGAGTGTTGGAACAAGCCCACCCCGACATCGTAACTCGGAACCTGCATCCTTTATACCCTTATGCCGATCTCGAGACGGCTGGCCCAGGCGCCTATATGGAACTCGATGAAGAAGTTCGGGCTTTATGTAGGATTTTGATTATTTTTATCGACTTGATACTTTGATCTTATTTTCATCTCGATTATGCACTAATAATGATTTTGACTCTTGCAGTGGAATATTTCTCAGAGATGGAGTCTTCAACCAAGATGCCGGACCCGAAAAAGACGGATCCCAAGAAAATTCAGGAGCTGGTCGGCATCGGATCAAAGAAGGCCGTATCCGGCTCGACAGCTTCTGGGAGTCAAAGGACTCCAATTCGATCTGGGACCCCTGCTTCGTCATCTGATATCTTGAGGAACCAACCCGACGAGGCTGTGGCGGAGAAGCAGCAAGAGGAGAACCTCGTCCAAAGGAAACGCCTGAAAGTTACTGAGATCCGACATGGTATCGGGAAGGAGGCTCATATCATTCACCCTCCGAGGCCACAGAGCATTGACATGATTCCGAGACCTCTACCACCGAGCCGAGGCCATGGCTCTCAAGAGTTCAAGAGAGCTTGGTTTACTAAAACCATGCGAGTCAGTAAGCCTTTAATTCTTCATAATTTTGAGGCTTTCATAACCATAAGGCCTTTCATTTTAAGCCTTTAATTCTTCTTTGCTGGCTCGGCTAATGACTCAAGTGGCCACGGTTAGGATGGAGTCTTCTGCTTCCTTGGTGGAAAAGGTGGAGACTATAAAGCGAGGCCGCCAAGATCGGTAAGCTTGAGGCATCGGTAAAGAAGTTAGATGGACGACGCTGACTCTTGAGGTCGATCTCGGCGCCTCGACTCAACTTATCCAAGGCGGAGAAGATGTCGGGCTGCAAGAGACGGGAGTTAACCAAAGTAAAGTCGAGCTCGAGGCCACAAAGATCGAACTAGCTAATGCCATCAAGGCTCGGGATGACCTTCAATTCGAGGTCGACGCTTTTGCACCGCCCGCCAGAGACAAATGGAAGGACTATCCGCCTCTTCGAGTTCAAGAACGAAATGATGTTGCTTGATGACTCAAGCGATGAAGGGAGGAGGCTTCACGATGCGCACGAACGGGTGAAGGCCGCTTTTCCGAATTTGAAGTGTCTAGTATCGGAAAGGCGCACTTATATGATACGTAAGCCGCCCTCGATATGGCCGATACTTCGACGATCGCCGGTCCGGTGTCTCCTTGTATGAGAAGTATGTGGTCCTCGCTCAAACCAAGAGGGTGAGGAGGATGTCGATATTGAAGATCAAGTCGACCCAAATGCATCCGACTCGCCCCCCTAACCCTCGAATTTAAAACAACATTTATTCGATTTGGTTGTAAACTTTTGTTCGATTTGGTTGTAAGCTTAAACACTTATTTCCTTTGTCTCTGTTTTGCCGATGAATTTGCTCGGCTGAACTTTACTTGAATTTTCTTAAATTTTCGACTTCTGATCCTTGCTTTTACTTTATCTCATATATCATTGCTATTTGTTCAGGGTGTGGTCGTTCCGACATAATTCCCTTATGGTTGATTAGGATGTAGTCACATCGACTTACTTCCCTTGTGATTAATTAGGGTGTAGTCATATCGACTTAATTCCCTTATTTGTGTGAGGTGAAGTCATATCGACTTAATCAGGGTGTAGTCATGTCGACTTAATTCCCTTACGATTAATTAGGGTGTAGTCATATCGACTTAATTCCCTTGTGATCAATTAGGTTAAGGTGTAGTCATATCGACTTAATTCCCATATGATCAATTAGGTTAGGGTGTAGTCATATCGACTTAATTCCCTTCTAGCCCCCCAAGTGAAGCATGAGTTCACGACTCATGGTGCACTTTAGGCATGAGTCCCTGCATCTTGGCTTTTAGTGAGTTAGGAGTGATTAGCGCTACAAATGACTTGGCTTTTTCACTATATCTTCTCGTATACATCGATCGACGGGTGTTTGTCATGGTGGTTTTAAAGAAAATTACATAAATTGCAAACATAAAGCCTTAATTGTCGATTCGACGATTACAAATGTCAACATCGAAATAGAAATGAAAGTTACACATAATATTTTCTAAGATTAGTGGCGTGCCAGTTCGAGGCAATCGTGGCTTCCGTCTGATCTTCCAAGTTGATATGCCCTTTAGGATGGACTTTCAAAGATCTTGTATGGGCCCTCCCAATTCGCTCGAGTTTGCCTATTGGGTCTGGTCATTGCTTCATTCTTTCTCAATACGAGGTCGCCAACTTGGAAATACTTATACCTTACTCGAGCGCTTATAGTATTGGGAAATCCTTCTCTTATACTCACCACTGATGCGATGCGAGCTCCTCCTTTCTTCGATATCATCTTTTGCTTGCTTGAGATTGCTTCCGCTTGCCTCGATATTATAGGCCAAAACCCGAGGTGAAGACAACCCGATCTCTCGCGGTATAACCGCTTCACACTGCTATGGGGTGATTTTGTACGCTTTATAACGATATATTTTACGATGATTTTCCCATATTTATATTATTTGCATAAGAATTGGCCTTTATATTGAAATATTAAGCAAGTGATGTTTTTAAGGGTCTAATTGCAAAAGTGATTAAATTATGTGTTTACTTGGTGGTTTTATGATTATTTGGATGATGTTACACTTTGCAATGGTTTTGATGTTTGTAGATATGCATATTTCGAAATGAAAAGGGATCAAAAGATGATACGAGTCGGATTTATTTGACATATAAGAGATAAGGAAGTGTTATATGAAGAAGAGAAGAGATAGAGATGAGAAGAATGAGATAAAGATGAAGATATCTAGTCCGACATACCGGACGAGCGCCCATGTCCCGTCCAAAGAGGACGGGCGTCCCATAAAAGTAAATCAAGGCCCAGAGAGGAGATTTTCAAGACAGAGAGTTTAGACGCTACTCGCACTGGGCGCTCATGCTCTGTTGTAGAGGTTGGACGAAAGGCCCAAGATAGTGGACGGGCGCCCACGGCACCGACTCAAATAAACCGACCTAAAACCTATAATAGTGCGATTTCTCAAACCCTAATGACCATATTTCACCCTAGGCAGCCACAAGCCCTTTTGGGCAGCCTTTTGTCGCGCTTTTCCACCGCAATAAACATCTTTTTTAATTTCTTTTCAATTATGTTATTTCTATTCCAACGATGAGCTAAGGCTAAGCCTAGAACAAGCACGTGAAGCCTCTCTCAGCGCTTTGCTTTAACTTTGGATTTGTTTTGTGAGTTTTATTAAAGCTTGTATCTTTATTATGCTTTTATATAGATTATGCAATTATATCGATAGATTGTTGCTTATTGATGTTTATTTTGATGAAAGTCATGTTAAACCTTAGATCACCATAATAAAGTTTGGACTTTTAACCTAAAAATAACGAGAGTTGATAGGTTGAATTTCTAGGTTGCTAGATTGAGAGATCTTACACCTTGTTTTGATAGCATCAATCTTATAGATCGAGAGATGAGAGATTGATAGGCGGATTATCTACGAGAGTAGAAGTTCATACCTTTGGTAGGTGAACCACAACCTTTATTAAATCTTCACTAAACGATCTAGGATAGAAATTGAGAGTTGTGAGAAAGATGGATCATAGCTTGTTCTTCGTTAAATTAATTGAAAACCTTGGTGCCTTGTTCTTCGTTGCTTAGTTAGAATTTTATTTTCGTTTTAGTTTTTAGAATAGAATTAGTTAATACGTGTTCAAAATTATCTTTCCTGGCTTTGGACTGACAATCCTCTGTCCAGTTTATTTTCCGTTTTATGTTTTAGGGTTAGTAATAAATAGTAGTGACAATTTTAGAAGAATTAATTGAACTAGATACCCCGATTCCCTGAGATCGACTCCGGTATTAATCGCTATACTACGATCCCTACACTTGGGGAAATACCGGATTTATAAATTTATTACTTGTTGTTTTGCATAGATAAAATCCGGGACAAGTTTTTGGCGCCGTTGCCGGGAATCGTACGGTTGTCTAGTTTTATTAGTTTTTCTAAGCTGTTCCGCTTTTCTTGTTTTAATTTCTTTATATTTCTTGTTTTTAGGTAGACTTTAGTTAGGTTATTAGGGTTTTTAATCGTTTAGGTTTTGTAGTATTCTATTAGGTTTCTCCCACTTTATCTCGCTTTTATTTTCCTATCTCTTTTCGCTTTTACGTCTTTCGCCCCCGCTTTCCTGCTTTGTTTTTCTCGCTTTTTACTTTTTTTTCACATTCCTGCACGGGCGTCTCAACAATCAAACGCCCGTCCGCTTTTAAAATTCTCAACTCAGATCGCTTTTACTAAGTCGATTTAACGTCCGTCAAATTTGGGCGCCCGTCTGTTTCTTCACCTTTCTTCCGACAAGCGCTCGGATTTCCAAACGCCCGCCTCGCCCTCCTGCTTGATGTCTTTTATTAGGTAGGGTTTTTGTTTCTATCTTTTCTAGTTTCCACATTAATTCGGGACATCTCGAGGTTGAATTATCTCGACCCACGTTTTTAACGATCAAATTTTTGGATAAAAGGGATCGCTTTAGCACTCTTTAGTATTTTGGCCATAACTTTCGCTCGAGTGTCGGATTGGCGCAGACCCCAATTCGAAAGCTCGTTCGACGCCGACGACGTGGCGAGCCAGAGGCCGTCCGACACCGCTTTCAAGGTCAAAATCCACTGTTTTCCCTTCCATTTTGGGCTCGTAAGATTTCAACACGCTTTTAGTGTTTCGCTTTTCCTGCTTTAAATTTTTCGTAGTAGTTTAGGTTTCGCTTTTGTTTCATACAATCTTCCATCTAGGATTGAGGACATGGATGAGCAAAGTAAGATCGCCATGTCAAACAAAGCAGATGGCATCTCTTCAAATGTCGCTTAATCCTATGAATCCGACCTCGCTTTTTCCACGTAACTCTCCTCTGTCGCTCGCTCGAAAGATGTTGTCGACCGGCCATGTTGTTGGCCGCTGTCGATCTTTCTTCCCTGCCGGATATCAAGTCAATTCTTTCCTTAATCGTGAAATTTCACCACCACATGTCGAATTGTGACAACACGGGACATATCGCTCGCTTCATTCCCTAATAGTGGACAAACACACTTTCATTGGCCGTAACAATCGACATTTGATAATCGGTTCCGCCATAGCAAATTTCAAAATCGTGGTTTCAATCCAAATCGCAATTTTATCAAAACCCGAACTTCAAGAAGGATCAAGATATCAATTTTTCCGATCAAAATCAAAGTTGGTCTTACCAATCTTTTCCACAACACTTTCGTAACTATCTGCACTTCTCTCAATCTGACGATCTTGAAGCTAATTTGGAGGAGCAAAACAATATTATCCAATTCCTTCTGAGCACAACAAAGAATCTTGAGAGACGAATCGGGGAAATGGCTCAAAACCAAGGCATTGACCTAACTCCCACACTCCCTTATGGTGGAGAAGATGCTTACGACGATGATGGTGCAAGTCATGAGAATCAATTCCAATATGACCACAACTATGCACCAGCATACAATGGTGGGAGTAGTAACTATCCTTGTTCTCCGTTGGGTCAAGATCGAAGCCATGGGCAACAAGGGACGATTGATGAGCTAGAACCTGATATGGGTCGGCTTAAGTTACAAAGGTTAGAGACTTCCTTCCTCCTCGCAGTGTGTGATGATGAAGACGGTTGTCCTAGGAAAGATCCGACGTTAGAGATAGTTGAAGATGTTAATCACCCGCGGAAGTCACATTAGAGGAGCCGTTGAAGCCACAGAGTGTTGAGGTGATTGTGGATAAGAGAATGAAGGATGAAGAGGAGGAAGAACTCAAGATTTAGACCTCTCCTTCCTCTCCGGAATGTTATGCATCTAGACAAGTGCACTCGGGATTCCTTGGTATGCTTCCATCGTGAAACTACCTTCATTCCCAATATCTTGATCCAAAATTGTCATATCAAGAGAAGAAGAAGTTCTTCTCTCGATATGAAATACTTTGTTTGGGATGAGCCTTACCTCTTCAAAATCAGAAAGATGGTTTGCTAAGGAGGTGTGTTCCGTAATCTGAGCAACGCGATATTATTGAGCAATGCCACGCTGGACCCACCGGTGGTCACTTTGGTCCTTGGAAAACCGTTGCTAAGATCTTCCAATCCGGTTTTATTGGCCCACGATCTTTAAGGATACTGAAGCTTTCAGTAAAGCTTGTGATAGGTGTCAAAGAACCGGTACTCGACAAGCGTTTCGACATGCCATTGAAACCCATTCTTGAATGCGAAGTCTTTGATGTATGGGGCATCGATTTTATGGGTCCATTCCCATCTTCTTGTGGTAATAAATACATCTTAGTCTCACAGTGAGACTACGTGTCTAAATGGGTGGAGGCTCAAGCCACTCCTCACAATGATCATAAGACGGTAATGAAATTTCTAAAGAAGAATATCTTCGTGAGGTTTGGATGTCCGCGCCTTGATCGATGATGAAGGGGATCGATTTCGCAACCGACCCCTGAGAGAAGTACTTGAAAAGTATGGTGTTCGCTCATAAACCGGCACACCATATCATCCAATGACTAGTGGTCGTTGAGAGAAGCAACCAAAGTATCAAGAAGATCCTGGAGAAAACAAAGGAATGGGCCATAGAAAGGACTCTGAGTCTAAAGTTGGATGATGTACTATAGGCATACAGAATCGCTTATAAGACCCCACGGGTACATCACCCTATCGGATGGTTTATGGAAAATCATGCCACTTGCCAATCGAATTAGAGCATAGAGCGTATTGGTCCATTAAATTCTTAAACTTCGATACCCAATCTTGTGGAAAACATCGATTGCAATAATTGCATGAGTTAGATGAGTTTAGACTCCAAGCCTCTGAGAGAGTGCCAGATCAAGAAGGGACGAGAATGAAACTCCTTCATGATGAAAAGATCAAGCGGCGAGAATTTCAAGTCGGGAGCAAGTTTTATCAGATAATTCCAGTTTGCATCTGCTCCTCGGAAAGTTAAGGACACGTTGGTCCGGCCCCTTCTGAGATTCTACAAATTATTCCCTGAGGCGTTTTAGAGTTAAGAGGTCATGGTGACCACCGCTCGAGTGAATGGTCAAAGGTGCAAGCATTATATTGGTCAACCCAAAGAGAAACCTTTGATTGTTCATTTCTAGACATCCTCGGGTGTGGTACCCACTGAAGTCAACCAGTTTTGACGAAGCCGCCGCCCGATTTGTTTTCCGAGGTGACGGCAAAGGGTCCAAGAGAGGAAGTTCGGGCCGGTAGTTGGGATATGGAAGAGTTTGCAAGGGAGCGAAGGTTAAAGAGAAGATCAAGAAGAAGAAGTCCACAATGGGAAAATTAAACGTGCTTGGAAAGCTATCAAAGATTTGACCCCATGTGTGAGATGTCTTGTTCAGCACCACACCACTGATCGAGCTTACACGATGTAGTGGTCGGAAGAAAGGTTAAGTGGCCTGATCCAGGCTGAGTTTCAAATGTGTCTAGCCAAAGACACTAAAGAAAGGCGCTTGTTGGGAGGCAACCCAATATTAAGAAAAGTTTTTGCTATTATTATTATTTTTTTTTATTGTTTTTGTTTTTCGAATAAATACGGAAGATAGTTCTCTTCTCGTTGCATTATATAGTTTTCGCTTCGTTGTATTAGGGTTGTTTTGTTTTGTCTTGTGTCGCCGTGGGTTTTGGTGTCGGTTTTTGTGATCGTAAACTTGCATGAGCTGAATTTGAAAAAATCCATATGACCTTCCTCCTGCCGACATTATATCTGCCACTACATTACATATAGGTTTGGTTTTTATCGCTTCTTGCAATCGCTTATGCTTTGTTTTATGATATTGCCTCGCCTATAATCTTTTGTGCCCTTATCCCCGAGGTAATGCTTTTGTGTTGTTTTTCATGTATGCAGGATATTTGCTATAGCACTTGTGAGCTTTCGGATGATGTCTGCATTTTCCGGTGGATGGTCCACGCCATCGCTTTCATCAAGCCTTTCGAGTTGATACGTAGCACTTCCGGAATTGCCACTTTAGAACTACAATCGCCTAAGTTTCTCTTATTCTCACACAACACGAGGACATGTTGTTATTTAAGTGTGGGGAGGGAATGATCGCTATGTATCTACCATTTGCTTAATATATGATTTTTCTGTGCAAAATGGGGGCTTAATTTTTCAAAAATTTTCGACACTTTTGTTTTTGTTTTGTCCCGAGTAGGCAATACACGTTTTTGTTCGGTTTGTTATAGTCATTGATGCTGTATACCATATTTTTAGTGAGTTAGTTGTTTCACCAAGATTTATTTTCCACGTGCCATAGTAAATGATGAGCTATTTATAAAGTTATACCCCTTTTGGACGAGTGATTTTTGATTGTCTTATAAGTCATGTGCTTAGTGCTACGTATATATCTTGAGATTTATGATAGTTTGTATTTAGTTCCGAAGTATGACATACTGTGAATATCTGTAAGTTTGAATGTGATAAGTGAAACGTGATTAAGTCTTTGCAATAGTAATAAATTGTTTACTTGAGGTGTTATGCTCAAAGTGGTCTCGTGCTACTAGAAAATAATCTTTTCCACGCCAAATGTAAATCTCTAAGTAAACATAATTGTAATTGTGTGTGTCGGAAGTCGGTTTATGATTTGGGTGAGGTAGGGTGTACCACGTGATGTCCTATTCCACCATGATGACCAAAAGCTCACGGCAGCTTAGGAAAAAACGCCTTATGATTGGAGTAAGGTAGGGTATTATCTCGAAATGTCCTATTCTCTATGAGGCAATAGCTTCTTCTAATGTGTGTTTAAAGTGAATAAGTCGAATCAACTAAGATATTGTTATGAATTGAATATAAGGCTTAGTTTTCGTTAATCTTATCCCCAGTATAAACTGAAAGATATGATGTAGGGATTATCCTCTGAGTATTTCAGAAAGGCCCTAGATATATTCTATCATCCTTTTCGGGATATATCACGTTTGTAGGGTGCATCTTATGAGTGTCATTTATTGCTAGTCTACGAGGGGGTATTAGCTAGTTTTGCTTTGAGTTTTTCAAGTTTGGATTTAGTGGAAGTTTTCTATGGCTATGCACACACACGATGGTGAACTTCTAATTTATTGACTATGTGGTATATGTGTTGAGGTGTCTATATTCTTTCCGAGCCTTTCTTTTGTTTTGCTTTGCTCGGGACGAGCAAAAAATAAGTTTGGGGGAGTTGTTAAGGGTGATTTTGTACGTTTTATAACGATATATTTTACGATGATTTTCCCCATATTTATATTATTTGCATAAGAATTGGCCTTTATATTGAAATATTAAGCAAGTGATGTTTTTAAGGGTCTAATTGCAAAAGTGATTAAATTATGTGTTTACTTGGTGGTTTTATGATTATTTGGATGATGTTACACTTTGCAATGGTTTTGATGTTTGTAGATATGCATATTTCGAGCTGAAAAGGGGATCAAAAGATGATACAAGTCGGATTTATTTGACATATAAGAGATAAGGAAGTGTTATATGAAGAAGAGAAGAGATAGAGATGAGAAGAATGAGATAAAGATGAAGATATCTAGTCCGGACATACCGACGAGCGTCCCATGTCCCGTCCAAAGTAGTGGACGGGCGCCCATAAAAGTAAATCAAGTCCAGAGGAGATTTTCAAGATGAGAGAGTTTAGACGCTACTCGCACAGCGTTCATGCTCCGTTCAGAGAGGTTGGACGAGCGTCCAAGATAGTGGACGGGCGCCCACGGCACCGACTCAAAAACCGACCTAAAACCTATAAATAGCGCGATTTCTCAAACCCTAATGACCATATTTCGACCCTGGCGGCCACAAGCCCTTTGGGGCGACTTTTCTTTGCGTTTTCCACCGCAAATAAACATCTTTTAATTTCTTTTCAATTATGTTATTTCTATTCCAACGATGAGCTAAGGCTAAGCTTCTAGAACAAGCATGTGAAGCCTCTCTCTGCAGCGTTTCGCTTTTTTCGACTTTGGATTTGTTTTGTGAGTTTTATTAAAGCTTGTATCTTTATTATGCTCTTATATAGATTATGCAATTATATCGATAGATTGTTGCTTATTGATGTTTATTTTGATGAAAGTCATGTTAAACCTTAGATCACCATAATAAAGTTTGGACTTTTAACCTAAAAATAACGAGAGTTGATAGGTTGAATTTCTAGGTTGCTAGATTGAGAGATCTTACACCTTGTTTTGATAGCATCAATCTTATAGATCGAGAGATGAGAGATTGATAGGCGGATTATCTACGAGAGTAGAAGTTCATACCTTTGGTAGGTGAACCACAACCTTTATTAAATCTTCACTAAACGATCTAGGGTAGAAATTGAGAGTTGTGAGAAAGATGGATCATAGCTTGTTCTTCGTTAAATTAATTGAAAACCTTTGTGCCTTGTTCTTCGTTGCTTAGTTAGAATTTTATTTTCGCTTTTAGTTTTTAGAATAGAATTAGTTAATACGTGTTCGAAATTATCTTTCCTGGCTTTGGACCGACAATCCTCTCATTCAGCTTTATTTTCCGCTTTAGTTTTAGGGTTAGTAATAAATAGTAGTGACAATTTTAGAAGAATTAATTGAACTAGATACCCCGATTCCCTGAGATCGACTCCGGTATTAATCGCTATACTACGATCCCTACACTTGGGGAAATACCGGATTTATAAATTTATTACTTGTTGTTTTGCATAGATAAAATCTGTGACAACACCCGTAGGCCATTGCGAAAGGAGTTTCTCGAGTAGCTGCATTGGGCGCAGTTCGATACGACCACAAGATGCTTGGCAACTGTGCTGCCCAATCGCGTCCCTCATCTTCCAATCGCTTCTTCAGACCGAACTTCAACTGTCTGTTGGTCTGCTCGACTTGTCCGTTCGACTGAGGTCGAGCCACGGATGTCGTTCTGTGTTCTATCTTAAACTCTTTGAGCCAGCTTTGTACTCTTTCATCCAAGAACTGGGTGCCGTTGTCCGAGATCAGGTACTTGGGGACTCCAAACCTGCATAAAATATTTTCCCACAAAAATTTCTTGATGGTTGCAGCTCTAATGTCAACAAGGGCTTTAGCCTCAACCCATTTGGTAAAATAATCGACCGCAACCACAACAAACTTTAGATTTCCTGGGGCCCGAGGCAAAGGCCCTACTATATCGACACCCTACTCATCGAACGGCCAAACAGATTCGATGACACTCATCTCTTGAGCTTGCTGATGCGTTACCACATCATGGACCTGACACGCTCTACACTTCATAACCAAATCATTTGCGTCTTTCTGCATTGAGGGCCAGAAATACCCTGCTAGCCTACACTTCCTTGCTTGCATTCGTGCCCCACAATGATTTCCACATACTCCCCGATGTATTTCCTCGAGAAGATAGGCTCCCTCGTCTTCCGATGCGCATCGCATCCAGGGGGCTACGAACGACTTCCTGTAAAGAACATAATCAAATAACGCATATCTTGGTCGATCGTAATCGTACGTTCCTTGCTTGAGATTTATCCGATGGTAGAATCCCATCTTTCAGATAAAGGGCTATCGGGTCCATCCATGTCGACCCCTGACTGATTGGTTGCACATCGACTTCCTCGTAGCTACGCTCCGACAAATTTCTACCGTAACTTTCTTTTGATTTGAAATTAGATGCCGCTTTAGATAAGGCATCGGCTGCTTTATTCTCACTCCTCGGTACCGCCGATCGTCTAACACTCTTGAATTTTGACATCAGTCCCTGAACCACCTTCAGATAGCTCTTCATTTCTTCCTCTTTAGCTTCATACTCACCTCGATTGTGATTTACCACAAGCTGTGAGTCACTGTGTACCAGGAGGTTCTCGACCCCTAACTTGATTGCCAACTTCAAACCTGTGATCATGGCTTCATATTCCGCTTCATTGTTAGTGGCTTTAAACTCAAATCGAAGCGCATAAGGGAATTCCTCTCCTCTTGGGCTAACCAGCAACAACCCAGCTCCTGCTCCTTCCTTGCTAGAAGCACCATCAACATACACGGTCCACTGTTCTTCAGGTGATTGTTTTTCTTGTTCTATCTGAATCGACCCTTCTGCAATGAAATCGGCCAGTGCTTGGCCTTTAACTGCTGTCCGAGGTGTGAACTCGATATCATACTCAGCTAACTCGACCACCCACTTGGCCAGTCGACCCGACGTCTCCGGCTTCGCCAAAATTTGTTTCAAGGGTTGGTTCGTGACTACCACAATCGGGTGTGCCTGAAAATAAGGTTTTAACTTCCTCGACGCGTGGACTAGACCCAATGCTAACTTTTCAGCTGGTGAATATCTTAACTCTGCCCCATGTAAGGCTTTGCTGATGAAATAGACTGGTACCTGACCTTGTTCTGCTTCTCGAATTAACACCGAGCTTACCGCCTCTTCACAAACAGCCAGGTACACTAACAGCTTCTCTCCTTCCCGAGGCGATGACAAGGTGGGCAGGATCGACAAGTAACTCTTTAAGTCCTCAAAAGCTTTTTGACACTTGTCATCCCACTGGAAGGGACTTGCTTTCCTTAGAATCTTGAAGAATGGCAAGGCCCTTTGTGCCGATATCGATAGGAAACGGTTGAGAGCTGCCATCCGAACCGTTAATCTTTGTACCTCCTTCACACTTTGAGGCACAGGCATGTTCTGGAGAACCTTGATTTTGTCTGGGTTCGCTTTAATTCCATCCTTGGATATCATGTATCCCAAGAACTTTCCCCGAGCGGACCCGAACGCATACACTTTTGGGTTGAGTTTCATGTTGGCGTAACGAAGAACCTCGAACACCTCTCTCGTGTCGATTATGAACTGCTCGAGAGACTTACTCTTAATTAACAAATCGTCTACATAGACCTCCATGCTGCGTCCAATCAATTTTTCGAAAATCTTGTTCACTGTGCGCTGATATGTTGCTCCCGCATTTTTTAAACCAAACGGCATCGTTACAAAGCTAAATGTTCCAAAATCTGTTATAAAAGCCGTTTTTTCTGAATCTCTGGGGTCCATAAGGATCTGATAGTAACCTCGATACGCATCTAAAAATCCAAAAACTTCGAACCCTAAGGTCGAATCGACAAGTTGGTCGATTTTGGGAAGTGGGTAGGAATCTTTTGGGCAAGCTTTGTTTAGATCTGTAAAGTCGATGCACATCCTCCAACTCCCATCGGGTTTTTTCACTAAGACTGGGTTGGCTAACCAGTCTGGGTACACCACTTCTCTGACGATCCCAGCTACCAGCAACTTGTCGACTTCTTTCTTAACTGCTTCCTTTCTTTCGGGTGCTAAATTTCTTTTCTTTTGTTTCACTGGTTTCTTTGTGGGGTCGACATTGAGCTTATGTACTGCAATGTCACTCGATAGGCCCGGCATATCATCGGCTTTCCAAGCGAAGACATCTCGAAATTCAACCAGGAGATCCACTAATGTTTGCATATCGGGGTGTGGTATCCACTTCCCGATTTGAACTCTCTGGCTTTCTTCTTCTTTCCAAACTTGAATTTCCTCCGTCGGATCGACAGAAACCCAACTTTTGTCTTCTTCTTCTTCAGGGATTAGCTCTTCAACCAACACTTGGCCTACACCCTTTCCTTTAATCGTCACTAAGTTGCAATTCCTGGCCACTGCCACATCTCCCCTTACCTCGTGGGTGCCATGCCACGTGGGGAACTTCATGCTGTTGTGGTAGGTGGAAATTACTGCTCTCAAATCATAAAGAGCGGGTCGACCCAATATTACATTATACCCTGAAGGGGCCTTGACCACGACGTACGTCATTTCCATCGTTCGCCCCTTCTCACCATCTCCTACTGTGGTTAACAAGTTGATAGATCCGATAGGATAGATGGCTCGCCTCAGAAACCGAATAGCGGGGTGGACAATGGTGTTATATCTTCATCTCTTAACTTCATTGCCTTAAACGCTGAATAGTATAGGATATTCACAGCACTCCCGCTATCGACACAGACTCTCTTTATTAGCCCTCGACTGATAACTGCTTCTATGACTAAACCTTCACTACGGCCATGAGGACTTGAGACATCGTCTCTAGGTCCATACCCCACCTCTGTTGTGAATTTCAACTTCTTGGCCTCCCTCGACCCGTCCGTAACCGGTTGACTTGATCGTGGCCGGTCTAAATCATGCTCCGCCACAATCGTATTTACACCGTATCCGATACGGTTATCTCCATAAGGATCTCGATTCTGATCTTCCCTCCTATCGCCTCGATGCTCATCCCTCTGATTGTCCCTTCTAACGGGCTCAAATGACCTTTCCCTACGCCCTTGATTATCTCGATTCGGAGATCGATCTCTTCTTCCGTGGTAATTCTTCCTCTTATACTCACGGCGCCCCTTGGGCTCATCTTTCTCCGATCTGTCTACCACCTCGTCCAATCGACCTTCTTGAATGCTAGCGTCGATATCTCTCTTTAAATCAAAGCACTCTTCAGTGTCATGCCCCACATCTTTTTTCCTCTTCTCGACATCCTTCGATATCGGTTTGGGTGTCCGAGCAATGTTCTTTTTTATCATGATGGCTAACACCTCCCTCCGAGACCGATTAAGTGGTATGAAGTCTCTATCTTTCAAATTTCCTTTCTTTCCGAGTCGATCAGAATTGGTGCCGCTCATCCGATCAAAAACACGCTTTCCCTCATCACCATGACCAGGGGTGACCCTTGGTCCGCCCCGGGTGTCGCTTCTCGAGTTGAGGCCAAGCGAGATGGTGTGCAAAGCGCCGCCTCCTCACCTTGGCAAAATGTATGGACTATGTTCACACATTCGTCCATGCTTTCTGGCATCTTTCTGGATAACTTGTCGTATAACTTCATGTTCCTGATTCCTGCAACGAAAAAATTGACCTGAAGTGTCTCATTGAGATTGTGGACTTTCATTGCTTCGAGATTAAAACGCTTCATATAATCGATAGTTGACTCATTCCTTTCTTGCTTGATGTTGGTCAAATGGGTAGAACTCAGATGGAACTTCTTGTTCCCAATAAACGCGTCGCTGAACTTTTGCCCCAACTGTAAGAAGCTAGAAATCGACCCGGGTCTCAGTTTGTGGAACCATTCTCGAGCTCGACCCGTTAACAAAGTGTCAAATGCTCGACACTTCATGGCGTCGTTCGCATTTCTTAGCCTCATCATCGATATGTACCGATATAGATGATCCTCGGATCTGTTGTGCCGTCATACGGATCCATTTTTGGGGGTTTGAAGGACTCGGGCATCGGGTAATCCTCGATCTCGTAAACAAAAGGTGACTCGAGCCAATTGATGTCTCGATCCTTACCAACGATATGATTGAACTCGCCTCGTATGCTTTCCTCGACTCTCCTGTAGGCTTTCTTCGCACGACCCGCCTCTTATGGTTGGTGGCACCGACTTCTATCTCGCCTTCACATTCTTCTTGAATATCCACCACCTTATTCCCTGCGTTTTCCAACTCTTTCGGCTTGGTTGATCTCGGGCGTTGTCCATCCGGTGAATTACGTAATCCTTTTCAACAAAACGGACGCCGCGACACGCTTTAAGTGCTTCTTCATCTAACGACGCCAAGTGGTCCGCAACATCCTGGCAATCGGGAGGAAGCTGTGGTTTTTGTGTTTGCATTAACCGCACCTTAGAACCAGGTGGGCTTTTCGAGGATAGTCTGGTTTTGTTCCCTCGCCGTTCTAGTCCGTGTGTTCTTCATTCTGCACATTCTTACTACCGCTTTTCTTCTTGTTGACGGCACCATCGCATTACTTCTCTCTAAATCACCGATAGAAAAAGGCCCCTCTTCTGGCGCCAATGATGATGCTAAATAAAGCACCAGTGATATGTCAAGGGTGCTTGGAATCTAGGGGTGAAATAGAAAGAAGATGCAATATGAATAAGATGGTGCCTTTCATGGAAAGATGAGAGTATATATGTTGTACGGCTGGGTTCAAGAATGTATCTTGAATTGCCTACGTATCCTGTTTGGGAATCCAGGAATCAAGCCCCACGTAGTTCCTGGATGTATGTATTTATAGGCACATGTCCCTCTTCTGCCCTAAATTAAGGGCGGTTTAGTCTATTGACAAATATGACATTGGCTTCCTGTCAAGTTACTCCTCGATATCGGATTGAAGCGTCTGCGATATCGACTGATGGTCATCGCCATGGTCATGCCGATGTGGAAACCTTTAACATAATTACTTTATCATACATATGATCTCGCCATGTCGAGACGGTTCACCCGCTCGACATCCTCGCTATATCCTGACTCTCTCCGCGATTCCAAATTTGACCACTCGAGATAATTCCACGTGGAAGGGTAGCATATCGTATCGTCAGGGTTGATGATGAATTAAATAAAAAGTAAAAAATCAAAGGGTGTCAATAGAAAATCTGTAATACCGATAGAAGCCGCCAAAAAAATTCCACAAACATAATTATTAATTTCCCGTGCACATTATAACCACCCAAAATTTCTCTAATTAGCTTTTCCTAAAAATTCTCTAATAATAAGTGTGTATATTCAGTATTCTAGAAACTGAATAATTATGCCGACGCACATTATGGTCTCACCAAATTACGGGACAAACAGATTCGTTTGCAATGAATAGCAATCAAAATCTCATAGGCCATAGTATCTAATTTTGATGCTATTTGCTATTTTGTGTCCTTTTTTGATTTGATTTTTAGGTAAATCCTTTTATTCTTTCATTTTATTTACAAGGGAAACTTGAATGCATACTAAGATCTCAGCCGGTCCTGGCCAGCATCTTTTCAATATAATGGCTTGAGCTGAATCGAACTTGGCTGAATAAACATTCTCAAGTCATTTAACACTTTGACTGAAACTATGGTTTGCACAACTCCTTTCGTTTGTCATGTGTTGTGAGAATCACTATTCACTTCTATACTTGAATGAAAACAAGAAAAAATGCAACAAGGAAAAAAATGGCTAAAGAATCAAATCCAGTTTATATGCATAAAGTAAAAAAAAAAATCTCTTTTCTCTGAACAAATAAATTAGATGAACATATTTTCCCCCAACTAGAATAGCTGCGTTCTCACGTGGATTATACCCTACTCGTTGGATGGAAATATAATCCCTTTGCACCTACTTTCCCATCCACACCCAATGACACCTCACTCCCCACCCCCACCGCCAACCCACTTCACTACCCAACCCACCCACCGCACACCTACCTGTACCCCCTCCCCCTATTCATTGTATAATTTGTATGCTGTAAAGGTCCCCAAACTATTTACCAACCCAAAAGAAACCAACTTTTATTTACATTATTACACGAGAAATTCTTAGGTGAGAACTTTATGTGTAAGACTGCTAGATTTCAGATTTGCATGTGTGTGCTTATTTTTGTCTCTCACATACATATACGACGAATCTAACAGGTCTTTCTGTAGAAGTCATCACCTAAGAATTTTCCTTATTACACATCAATATAACGTAGAATCATTCATTAAGTAATAAATCTAGAATAATTATGAATCTTTTTTTTTTCCAATAACGATTCTCGGTATTTGAAATGGTATAATGCCTGAAGTCTAGTTGTGTTATTTGAGTTATAATGAATTTTGTAATTAATCACTTAGACATATCGTGCAAATGTAATATCCGTATTAAAAAAGTGAAAAACATTACAGGACATAAGATTGTGGCATGAATCATGATAGATTTAGTAATTTGAGTTGATTATTTTTGGACAAAGCAATGATGTGTTTAAGTAGTTATCGAATCGGTTATGACTTAAGGAACGCTGCTATACATGAGTTCTAAGATGTTAAATGTGACTACAGAGTTGACTATCAAATAAACTAAGTGTAAGGCTTTAGATGTGGTATTGGAGCACAGAGCTCTAAGTCAAATCCTTTGTGGCAGGGGCGGAGGGAGGTGTTCCTAATTAATGCGGTGCAACGAACCATGCTAAAACGAAAAATGGTGGATTTTTACTTATAAGAAATTTATGGACACCGCTGAAGAAAAAACAACTATTAATTTTTTTGGACTCCTTGAAGTAATTTTCTGGATCTGTCCCTTCTTTGTGGCGCTGCATTTGATATCTTCTGTGTGGCTTTAGATGTGGTATCAGAGCACGAAGCTGACTATCAAGCCAGTTTGTGTGGTGTTACATTTGGTATCAAAGCCGACTGTCTGATAAACCTAAGTGTAATGATGATAGAGACGTATTGCTACCTTTAGAATCTTCTGTGGCTTTAAACGTGGTATCAGAGGCGGCTATTAAATCATGTGTGATGTACGTTACCTTTGATATTACGACCGACTATTAGATTGAGGTAAGTATCTACATGTTGTATCAAAATCGATGACTTTATATTTTACACATGGTATCAGAGCAATCGATGACTTTACATTTTACATGTGGTATCAGATTCGACTATCAGACTATCTGTGGACATTACGTGTGGTATCTAAGTTAATTATCAAATAAAGTCTACTATATATCTACACATGGCATCATAACCTAATTTCAAATGAAGGTTACTATCATGCTGCCAGAGTTGGTGAATGTTATCTATAGAATTCTGGCGAAACAACAGAGGTGTTGCAAAAATATTAAATTCATGTACTTTTTATATATATTATATATCACTTATATATTTAATTATATATGTCCATATGATGATACCCACTACAAAACTTCCCTCTAGGTATTACTATGGAGTCGATTACACGCAAAGCACATTTCATAAACCGCCTAAGTGTCATCCTACGTGGACACTACAAGTCTCCCAATTCATTGGATCAAATGCCACGTAAACACAGTTGACCTGACTTGGAAAATAAGAAACCAAAAAAAAAAAAAAAAAAACTCGGTCAGCCCGGTCATTAAATCGGGCAGCAGTCCTAACGCATGTGAACCCGCCCCTCTTTGCGTAAAGGCGTGGTTTCCATAACAGTACTATATATTATTATTTTTTCTTAAAACACAATTTTTAAAAAAGAAATCTTCTCAGGAAAAAAAAAAAAAAATCTATTTCGAATAAATTAAAAAGATACACTATATATATAGTGGATAGTCATAGACTGCAGAAATACCTTAGCAAGAAAGCGTGATTTTTGGTGAGAGAAATAAAAAAAGGAAAAAGAAAGAGAATTAGAGAGAGAAAGATATTTATAATATCTTACCCAAGTTGCAGAGAAAAGGAAAAGGAAAACGGCTGAAATTGACGATTGGGTGTCTGTGAAAGGGATTCCAGGAAGAGATTTTCGGTGGGTTTTGTTTATTTTTGGATTATTTGTTAGAAAAAAATGGAGTGGCCTTCTTATTTAGATGAATACGAGAAACTTGTGTTTCGGATGACTACGCCCAGGTTTGTGCTTCACCTTCTTCCTCTTTAATTCTCTGTTTTTATTTTGTTGAAAAATCTGGGTTTTTTTAGTTCATTTCAGTTACTTTGTTTTTGTTTAATAAGAACCGAAATTTCCTGGGGTTTCTGTTGGATTTCAGTAAATCCTTCGATTTTTCCTTCTTTTTTGAGTAAATTTTTTGATTTTGTTCTTAATTTTTACCAAATTGTCGCACTAGATGCTCTGTTTTTCTATGGATCTCTGCAAATTTATCCCCCACGGGAAAATTTCCCTATTTTCCTCTGTGAATTTTAGCTTTTAATTTGCAATATTTACGTTTTTTTTTCCATTTTAATTTGGGAATTTTTCAGTAGTATATTTTTGAAATTAGTTCACTGATTTTTTTCTTAACTTGCATCTTACTCCATTCTTTGACGCTTGACTTTCCAATGACACAAAAATTCCCCCACGTTTTTTTTTTCTAGATTTTTTTCGAAGGGTCATTGCATAAAAAATTTATAAATAAAATAAAACTGGGCCTTCACCATTACTAACCAGTCTTCTTCTTTGTTATTTTTTATTACAGAGTCTTGATAGATAATGCAGGCTGTGCCAACTCAACACGCGTTATGGTATATTAATTTTCATTTTATTTTTTAATTTTAATTTCTTCAAATAAAATTAGAAAAATTGTTTTAATTATTTTTATGTATTTAGATTGACAGTGCAAGAAAACATGGAATTCTTCTGGAAGCAGTTCAAGTTTTGACAGATCTGAACCTTTCAATTCAGAAAGCTTACATTTCATCGGACGGTCGATGGTTTATGGACGGTGAGCTTATGATAAAATGCATCTTGCTAACTTGCGCCTTCTTCTTTGCTTATTTTAACTAACGCCAGTTAATCTTTAAATATGTTTTTGACCAAATTGTTTGTTTTTACAGTCTTCCATGTAACTGATATGAATGGCAACAAACTAAATGATGAAAGTGTCATCAATTACATTGAACAGGTAATTAATTTCCCGGATTCGGGCCCACAACCGGAAGACGACTTTCAGCAGGAGTCCGATGAGCTAATCCTTCCGAAAGATGCCTTCCGGTTGTGTATTTGGCTTTTGAAAAGTCGGGCCCACTACCGGACGACAACCCTTGAGCCTATAAGCTATGTGCTAAACGATTTCTTCCGGTTGTGGGCCCGACTTGGAAGACAACATTCGGCAGCCTCTCGGTTGTGTATTATAACTTATATGTGTGTGTATTTAGCTAACTTAGTTTTGTTATATGTCACAGTCTCTTGGTACGATACACTCCGTGATCCCAAAATCAGTTGAAGGCTTAACGGTTCTCGAACTAACCGGAACGGATCGAGTCGGACTATTATCCGAGGTTTTTGCTGTACTGTCTGATCTACAATGCGATGTGGTTGAATCCAAAGTCTGGACTCACAACGGTCGGATCGCATCCTTAATTTTCGTGAAGGACTGTAAATCCGGTACCCCGATAGAGGATTCACAGAAAATCGAGAAGATCGAAGCTCGATTAAGGAACGTGCTTAAAGGTGACGATGATATCAAAAGCGCGATAACATCGATATCCATGGATGCTGTTATTCATACCGAAAGACGGCTTCATCAACTGATGTTCGCGGACCGTGATTACGAACGGAAGCCGATTATTAAAACGAGCGACGATTCGCCGAACGTTACGGTTCAGAATTGCTTGGAAAAGGGCTATTCTGTTGTGAATATACAGTGTAGAGATAGAATGAAGCTTTTGTTTGATGTTGTTTGCACTTTGACTGATATGCAGTATGTTGTGTTCCATGCTACTATTAACACAGCCGGAGACACATCGAACATGGTATATATTCAACTCGATTCTATTTTATATATATAACGTACGTATATGATTCTATATATATAAAGGTTCGATTTCATTTCGTGTTTCAGGAGTTTTTCACTAGACACACCGATGGGACACCGATAGGTTCAGAAGCCGAAAAACAGCGTGTGATTTTGTGCTTACAAGCTGCAATCAAAAGACGGGCTTCTCAGGTATTGATTCTTCGATTCGATTCGTTTGTTACGTTTTTTATATTTATATTACAGAAATGATACATATCGCAAATAATTAATTCTGAATTTCGGTTCTTACATTTGGCTGTTGATTTTATGACAGGGTGTAAGGTTAGAGCTATGTACAAATGACAGATCAGGCCTATTAGCTGATGTAACACGAACCTTCCGAGAAAACGGTCTAAATGTGACGATGGCGGAGATTTCTACAACAAGCGAGACGACTTTAAACGTGTTCTATGTGACGGATGCATCCGGGAATACACCGGATTCGAAGATCATCGAGGATGTTAGGCATAAGATCGGGTTGAATAACTTGAAGGTGAAGGAATTACCAAGGATCTATCATAAAAAATCCGAACGGGACGATCCAACGGTTGGCGGCGGTGGAGGTACTATGTTGTTGTCCTTTGGGAGCCTAGTGAGAAGGAATCTATACAATCTGGGATTAATCAAGTCATTTTCTTAGTGTTTAATGATTCTGTCATAACATCGTGTCACTATACTATGGTGGGACCCATTGTTTCCGGTAATACGTTACTACTATACTATGGTGGGACCCATTGTTTCCGGTAATACGTTACTACTACCGGGGTGTGGTGATGTCCCCATACTATGGTGGGGCCATTGTTTACCTAATAGGCCTATAAGAAAGATATCGACACAACGTCACGTCACTCATAACATCGTGTCACTTTACTCTGGTGGGGATCCGTTGTTGCTACTAAGACGTTACTCGTTTATCAGAGTCTAGTGACACAATGTAATGACTGTCATAACATTGTGTCACTAAATCTTGGTGGACCAGTATCAGGTCTATTAGCGTAGTGGCACAGTGTAATGACAGTATCAGATGTTTGTGACGCTCAAGATTTGTGAATAGATTCAACAAAGAAGAAAAGGGCAAGTGTGTACATAAGAAAAAAGAACATGGGGATTAAGACGACCATTTGGTGAGATAGTGGTTGTGTTATAGTTGGGGTTTGTTGGGGTTGAATTTGAATATGAAAAATAGGGCGGCCACGTGGCAACAAATCTGATGAAAAGGTTGACACATTTTATTTCAAAAGTTTGAAGTTTGAAAATTGGATTTTGAATTTTCAAAAAAATATATTAATTAGTTGGTGGTTGGTCTGCAAAATATGTAAATTATTATTTGCTATTAAAGGAGGGGATGATAGTGACAAGGGGAAGAAGACTTAGGACTACATTACAAATATTAATTGTATGTGTGTGGATAGCTGCATGCATTTGTATATATATTATTAAGAAATTTTCTAATTTTAATGTTTGACTTGTTAATTTTAGTTTTTTTTTTTTTTTTTTGAAATGTGTTGTGCTTTGTTATTTTTATATTAGTTGATTGGATTTGTTAATATTTGTGTATTGTGCTTGTTCTTGGTGTTGGGTGGGTGACAAATTTGTTTAAATTTTATAAGAGTAAAATAATGTAGGTAGGTATAAGGTCTTAATCAAATTGGTTAATGTTGAGTTTCTTACACACTTCCAATTTTCCACTTTTATTTACTTGATTTATGTAATGAATTCTCTTTTTGTGGTTATTACCAAAACAAAGAATGTAAAATTGTAAAGATACAATCTCACACTATTCTAATTGGTGAAAAGTAAAAATATATTGCCCACTCACAGCTCTATGATTCTGGCGAACCGCAATTATCACACGTAACCCAGAGAATGTCACATAGTAGGCAAAGACCTTCTCGAACCAGAGGAAATCCATAAAGATAGGAAGATGTGGAGTGACAACACTTCTTGAGACTGTTGGAACCGTTTTCACCTAGGAATTAGGAAAGTTGGTCTCAACATAAGTAGAATGAAGGATTGGAACAATGGTCACCCTCATGTGATACCTCGAGGTAAGCCTCAAGCTGTAGAGATTCATCTGCTAAGGGTTAATATAAAGTGGTAGCTACAAGGCTTGATAAAGAAACGTAGTGTAAAATGGAACAATACCACAAGTGGAAAAACGATAAAGTTTCAAGCACTCCTTCACTAAACGAAATGAACGAAGTTAAGATAATGCATGAAAGTTATAGTCACCAAGTACACTAATCATACAAGTACAGATAGAGTAATTGGAAGTTATCCATAACACACCTTTGCCATTTACTTTGAGTTGTCATTCCAATATCACATTATTCTGTATCATGTCTTGCTAGGGTTTATGAGTAATACACCACACTTATTATTTTCCAATGTAAATGACCTAACATAACCTATTGACAAATTAGAATGTTCACTATTATATCCCGTGGATGGTCTAACCGATTCCATCCATATACTCCTTATTCTTTACTGGAAGAGGGACCTAGTTCTTGGGGCTTCCAGAAAGATAATGCCTTTTCATACATATCTTTAGTATTTAACCACCAATCAACTTTCTTTACACTTACATTTTTCTTCCATTCTTTCACATATGATCTTATAAGCATGTTCATTTTGTTGATTCATAACAATAAGTACACACATATCGAAGCTATCATAGAATGACCTAGAAACACATAATTCATCCATTTCGAGAACAACACGTTGTAGAGGAGTCTGTAGAATGATCTTGAAACACATAATTCCGTCATTTCGAGAAGAATAGGTTGTAGGAGAGTATTGAGATGCCGGTTCCACTGCATATCCGCCACAAAGCTGGCTTAGAGCCGGTGGAACCAACTTTTGTAGGTTCCCTGCAATCGCTGACCATATTTCATCACACGAGACTTCTATGTATAAATGCATGTTTTTGTACTTACCCCTTTAAACAACAACATAACACTTACATTGGAACACATTACATGCATTTCTTGTTTCTTATAGACAAGATCTCTAAACCCTTTATGGCATACATGCAAACAATTTCACAAGTATATATAGAGTGTCGATTCACCAACATGATTATTTTTAATCACATTAAGGTTTTATCATGATATTTGCGTACATACTTCATTTTAATACACTGCACATATGAATTCAACCTCACAGACATAATTTCTAGTTAACATACTACCATAATTATGTCCGATAATTTCTAGATTGGCAATTTTCATCTCAACTTTTATCTTAATAATTTTCTCCCACTTTTTCAGTGTGTACCAAAATTATAACAAAATGTATAGTTACGAGTGAAATATGTCATTATGATAGATAAAATCTACCATGGAAGAAGATATATAGATACAAAATGTGTCTTTATATTACCCTTTTGGTTAAGTGAAAAATAGCCATTACTACAGACATTAATTCCATGTCTATGTCTCTTTTATTTTTGTCCAACTAGCTTTGGCTGGTAGCTATTCTTTGGGGAAAAAACAAAAAAAACAAAAAAAAAAAAAAAAAAATTATAGTATAACATACAACCATATATAGGCCTGCAAAGCCATGTGAGTTTTTCTTTGTTGTTTTCTTCTCTAGCTAGAATCTTATTTCTTGGATGGTTAATTGATTAATTAATTAATAATACCAAGTTGCAATATATAAAGCAAAAAATATATATATATATATATATATATATTTGTTACATATGTCTACTAGCTATGTAATTTAGATGCGATGAAAAGCTGTAAATTAATATTGTTATACAGTTGCTCAAAAAAAAAGAAATATTGTTATACAGAAATAGATGACTTAATCTATGCTTGTGGTTAAAATCTAGTAGTAACATACATACAAAATAAAAATCATAGCCGTACGTTTAAACAAAATTTATATTTTATATATGGATTCTCAAAGATGACATAGTCAAATATATTTGCATTAATGCGATGTCGTATCATTTAAGACCATTGGTCAACATATATGATGTCCGTTGTGATTAATGGTTTCATATATAACAAAAGTGTGATGTCGTAAAATCTAAATGTAAGAGTATTTTTGTCTTTTTGAAATTTTGTTTTTCTTTTCTCTTTTCTTTTAGGTTTAACAAAGTTTTGGTTTTATAAAGGCAAAACCGACTTTGAGGGTTCTGGAAAGGCAAAAAAGCTACTTAATAATGTTTTGGGCTTTTAGACTTTCAAAGAATCTGTTCCATCCCGGAAAAGATATCTGCGGCCATAAAATCCTTTTCCGGGGCGGTGATTCATGAGCTTTCAACAATTGCGTTGATCGATTGTGTGTTTGTTCGGCAGACTGTAATGGAGGAATTGTGGCGAAGATAGTTCATGACGCATTTATGATCCCAAAATCTCAAGTAGAAGGTGAAAATATGTCATCCACTTGGTATAACTCGAAAATACTCGATGCACCATAATTTTTCTCAAGACTTCTTATAAAAAAATTTGTTTTTAATTACTTTTACTGCTTTAATGAATTTGTTTTTTAATGTTCCGCACTTTATTTTTTAATTTAGGACTATGTACGCAAATGCATGCCGTGTATCTGTGACGCAGGAAACAATTCTGAAGGGTTGGCTGTTTCACCGCCATAAGACACTCTTCCGTGATCGCGCACAAGTTAACTGTTCTGGGACCAATTTTTCATCAAATATATGTTTTTTTGTTTTGTTTTGAAAAGATCAAATATATGTTAAAGATAGTGTTTGTGAGTTTGAAGTTGTTTATGGTTCCGTTTTATGCAAACTTAGGTATTAGAAAGATGTAAAATGAACTTGACCTATATGCTATTCTATGTGTGTCATGACGATGATTCTTGATTTGATACTAGATAAGAAACGCGATATTACGAGTACCTCAGAGGGTATATCTTCTAGGTACTAAGGGGTTTCTCCATGGCGGTGCAGCTTTAAATATTCGGTTAAACCTTTCTGATTATCTGTGTGTCGATCATTTTATGTCATACATAGGTTAGTCTATGTTCCCTGGGTAAGTTCTCTTATGTAAACATAATAAGATATATGTAATTCTGAATGAGAACAAGAATGTGGGAAGATAAGTGAATGAATACACAAGATGTGAGATAATGTTTAATACATTTCAAGTTGTCTTTCAAAGCATTTTTTTTTATCTTATGTCTTGTCTTTTAAACCGTTTTCTTTTGAACAGTGATAAGATGATTCAGGTCATGCCTCCCGGCCCGATGACAAACATGAATATCTCTTTTCAATCGTATTATCCTTATTGAGAATCTAGCAAGTGTTCACTTTTTTCTTTTTGGTTGGGAAGATATTCATGTATGAGATGAGTATGATGGCATGGTGAGCTTGGTGAGCAAGTTTGAGATGGAGTTCATGGTTTATTATGTTTAGCCAGTTTGCCTTTAATATTGTTTCCGTTGAATAAGACAAGCGGTCCAAGTTAGATCTCAATTGTTCTCTCTTTCACGTATGTTGGTTTTATGGAAATTGCAGTTTGTTTCAATTATTATGACTTTAGTTTGACAATAGTGGTATTCTGTTATGTTAGATGACCTTGATGGTCTGTTCTCCAAGTCTCAGAATGTTTGTTGATTATGTGTTTCTTTTATTACTCTGATATGATGTTAGACTTACTTGAATTTTAGGGTTTATTTTTGAAATTACGTGCAAAATACACCATTTTCATCTAAGGACTTAGTATTCTGGAGAGGGTGTTACAATTAGGATCAGAGCCTATGTTCTTAAAACTTGGGCATAAACACTATTATCGACAAGTAGAAGATGTTAATCATAGTTTGTAATCCGTCCATGCATGCCTTCTTGCTTTCTATATTATGGCAAGAAGTAGACGTGTTACTCTTTCTTAAGGCAATTTCTCTGATCAAGTTCCTCGTGTGACTTCCGGTCTAGGACCTCCAATAGATTTGCCTCCGCAACCTCCGTAAACTTAGGGGCAGCCTCAACCCCACTGTCTTTGTCAGGCTTCTCAAGAGGTTCCTCATTCATCCTCTTACCAAGTTCGTCCTGTTAGGTGTAGTGCCCGAAAGACAATTATGTAATTGTTTTAGGACATAATTAATAATTCATCTTATTATATGCATTTATGTTTATAATTAAGACACTACTGAAAACCCTAAGTACCTCGTTTATATAATCACATAACTCAGTGTATGGCTATACACAAGAGGATTGAGTTAGTGAGATGTACTTAAAATTAACTTAGTCCGTAGCGTTGATTAATCTGAGTAAGGGTCTCATGATTAATATGCTAATAATGTGCCCAGAACACTTTACGGTGTGACAGTCTCATCCGGATCATCGGTAATAGGAGTACCTAATGGGCATTTATATATGATGATAATCATATGTAATTTGGACCGATTTGATTTGAGTTCTCGGTATAATTCCGTAATCGAAAGTCTTATCGAATCACAAGATGATCATATATGGATTAATCTCAATCCTCGAGGTGATCACGCATAACCGCTTAGACTAGGGTAGAGTTTGATGTGTTAGTAAGGATCACTTCAGTAGTATGTGGTCCAACACTTCTCGTTGGCTCTATTCGAATGAGTGAGTAGTCTCGTGCTATAACAGATATATGGAATCCATTCCTTCCTCGGAAGTAGATGAGATGCTTCCTTTATTTGTTAGCCCTAAGAAAATGATCGATCCCGGGAGTTCATGTTAGACTAATTAGCTACTAGTCCGGTATGTGAACTAATTGATCACCAGGGGGTAATGGTAAATAAGGATAATATGTTTCGAGAAGGGTTTAACGGAAATATCCCGACTCGAAATGAACAGTCTATGGAGGATTTATCCGTATGTAATGATTATATCGGTGGGCGCTTATCAACTCATGCTGTTGAATGTAAGTTATCTATATTCGCAGAGTTCGATTTGGGTTTATTGTGGTGTAATCCTGGAATTAATAGATTGAATATTATTGTTCGGTCCGACGGATAATATTATTTAATTTATTGTAATTATCGAATATGGGTCCATGGTCCCCGACGTGGCTCATAATATAGCATATAGGTTTTCTCGTCGTTTCACCTCAATTATAATTAAATAGTTGGATTGGACTATTTAATTGATATGTGGATTAATTGTTTAGTTGGACTAGATAATTAAATACATGGAAAATAAATTTTTCGTGGACTTGGCCCAATGTGTGTAAAATGCGTTTGGCCCTTATTTCTAGGGTATGGGGCGCATTTTTTGATTATTATTTAATTAGAGAGAAATTAGTTTTCTTGGATAATTATTTAATGTGTGATTTATCTTTTATTTGTTAAATGATAAATCATGGAATATTAGATAATATATTTATTCATCCTAATTTGTTTGGGATATATATTATATTTATCTTTTATTGGAATAAGGATTATTATAATTGATTATCCGTTAATTAATTAAATCTTTAGAAGACAAGGATTACTCTCCTATATAAAGAGAGTTCTCCCAAGCCTTAGACACAACATAATTTTCGAAATTATTGTAAGTATTAGGCTTAGAATTTTCGCCCTAAGTACTTGGGTTCGAGTTTTAGAAAAACTTCGGGTTTTTCTAAGGTAGCATATCGAGGAGGTCCGGCGGCCTGAATCACCATCCACTTGGTGTTGCTTGGAGATACACGCCGGAAGACGGTGGCTTCTCAATTCTTGGATCTTGGATCTCGGATTGTTCTAGACGTTTATTCACAATAAATCGGTAAGCAATCTAAACCCCCTCGTAGGTTTAGATCTATTTATTTATGTATTTTGGTTGTTAGATCTAGATCTTGTAGTTTCTGCTGCGTAATCGGGTGGATCTATGATCCATCCGGCGATATTACATCCTACACGCCCTCCTCACCTCCACAGAGTTCATTTGATTATCTGCAGCAGAGTCATTTCATTTACGCTCTAGCAAGCTATTTTCTGTGGGATGTTCCATGAGATAGCTTCACCCCATGACCAACATCGTGACATGGAGGTTCGGTGTGTGGTCATTGGTTACGGGTTCTTGAGTGATGTTCATGTAATACATGAGATGAGGTATCGAGCCAATGACACTAGCTTTCGAGACATGGAGAATGTACGCAATACTCCACATAGTACCGCCTTGGACCCAAGTTCGGTGGTGGTAACAAAGACAAATGCGCCACTTCGATGACCAGAGAGGATATATTATTCTACATAGAAACGTCGTCAGAGCCTATGACACCATGCATCTTCTTGACACGGGAGAGGGACGCCGGCTCTTGAGATGGAAATAATGTAATATGCCATATGGTAGCATCGCTAGGTTCAAGTTTTAGGTCGTTATAAGTGATATCAAAACCATGACGTCAACTTCTTGAGACGATGAGAGAATATGATTCTATATTTGAAAATGAGTTAAAGAATGTAACTATTCAATTGAAAAATGTAACGCCCACAGACCCCCGAGCCTGATTGCGCTAAATGAGTCATAAATGATCCGGTCAACTACTTAGACCACCGTCCTCGTTTGGTCTAAAAGGGCTAACCCGAGTTGACAAGACATTTATGTCTCACATTTATATGAGGTTGGGCATTTTACTACTTTACTGATATAAGACTTTACATTCTCCTCTTCTGAGGGACTGCCGTCCTCGCCAGGACGGTCCAGACTAGTTCCAGTTTCGTCCCTACGAAAGGTAACTAGATGTCATCCTTACACCGTCTCTAACGGTGCAGCGCATAATTCAAGGCTAACCCGAGTTGACAAGACATTTATGTTTCACACTTATATGGGGGTGAGAATTCTATTACTTACCGATGTGAGACTTTACAATGTGGGGCTTTGAAGAGTAGATGTCATCCTTACACCGTCTCTATGCAGCGCATAATTCCGTCTGATAGTCGGCTCTGAATACCATTCGATTCGCCCCATCCGGTCTGCTGTTTAAGGCTAAATGAGTCATAAATGGTTCGGTCAATCTTGAGCCATAGCATCGTCGCTTAGTTTAAAAGATAACCCGAATTATTGGCGATTTATGCCTCATATTTATATAAAAATGAAGATTATACTATCTTACCGATGTTGACTTTAAAAAAATCACAATACACATTTTGAGACACAATGACATTACATGATCCTTAGAGTATACTAATACATGCATGCACGATGATAAAGTAAGGTAAATGCAAAAAGACAGGCCATGTATGAATGACGAAGAAGTGGCGTGGGACTGGGGGGTCTCATGTGCTGACTGACTGACTCACTTGCCGATTAATGCGCCAAAGAATGCCAACAAAACAAAAGGCGTGTTTCCTCATTTAGCTGTCACTTAATACTACTAGAGTAGTATACATTCATTATTTTCCTACCATAATATCTTACACAACATAATCAATACTACATATTTTATTAGGACCTATCACAATAAATAATTGTCACTTTAATCAATGATACCAAACATATAATGGTTTGTGCAATACACATTTGTATAGTGCACATATCATTTTCCATACTACTACGTGCCACGGTGCTGCAGCATTGTTGTATATATACTATATTGTGTATAGTACTAATTAATTGAGGTTTGAATTCTTTTTCTTGAAAACAGCAGACAAGGTTTCACACCATATGCACTTCTTTTCATTGCAAAATAGTAAAGAAAGAAATCAGTAATCACATGGGATTTCAAGATTTGGCATCGACCAAAGAGTGGAAAAAGCAAGATTAATTAATCTATATAATCTTCATTTGGCTCTTGGGGTTCTTGATAAGCTAGTGTCGAGTCAACTCTTTAGGATAACAAATCTTACTAGTGGTAGCCACGTCACTTTTAGAAAATAATATTTGACTGGGTTAATGGACAATATTTGTATAGTTGGATGGGTTGGATTAAGAGAATTAATTGTCTTGAACTGAACTATATATATTTTTTAATGTTACCGAAAGTAATAACCGGGTTGGCTGCATCCAATTGAGGATCCAGAAAATTTTCTCTATCGAGGTATCGTGATAAAAATTATTCACAAAGGGCACGTATCAGTGTTATTTTTATATTTTTTTCACGATAAACTATACCATTTCAATACACATACAAATCTGATCTCAGTGTGGCACTTGCCACCTCTTTTAAGCCTTTGGGTCCGCCTCTGGTTGCGCCCACCCTACCCCAGGTTCGGTCCTTGAGTGAAATGTTTATGGTTACACCACAAGTATCTAACGAATGACATGATAAATTTTCCCCCTTGATCATCGTGTAAGCCCTATTGATTATCATATAAACACAACATAAACAAAAATGTAAAAATATATTATGTCATTTGTTGTGACACAATTATGTTGTAGGTAACAATCAAAATACATAAATAATAAATCTAACCTCACGAGGGTTAGATTAACTACAGCTTTATGGTGAATAAACTCCAAGAACAATCTTCAATCCAAGATCCAAGCTAGATGAGAAGCCACAGTCTTCCGACATGTGTCTCCAAGCACCACCAGGTGGATGATGTTTCAAGCCGCCGGACCTCCTCAATATGCTACCGGAATAATCCCGAGGATTATCCAAACTCGAAACCCTAGTGTTGAAGAACTCTCTTTATATAGGAGAGTAATCATTGTCCTCCAAAGATTTAATTAATTAACGGATAATCAATTATAATAATCCTTATTCCAATAAAAGATGAATCTAATATTTTCCTAATAAATTAGGATATATAAAAGATACTATCTAATATTCTTTTCCTTAAATAATTATCCAACAAATAAATAATTATCCACACATTATAATTATCAAGAAAACAAATTTCTCAATAATAATAATAAGGAAAATTTTGGCCAACACCCCAACAAATAGGTGTGTCCACGCCTCAATATGATATTGGTAAGTCACTGAAAAAAGTCTTTCCCATTGATTTAATTATCTAGTCCAACTAAACAATTAATCCACATATCAATTAAATATTTCAATCCAACTATTTAATTATAATTGAGGTGAAACGACGAGCAAATATATGCTATGTTAGGAGCCACGTCGGGGACCATGGACCCATATTCGATAAATTATAATAAATTAAATAAAATTATTCGTCGACCAAACAATAATATTCAATCTATTAATTCGGGATTACACCACCATAAACCCGAAACTGAACTCTGCCGAATATAGATAACTTATACTCAACTTTGAGTCGATAAGCGTCCACTGATATAATCATTACATACGGATAAATCCTCCATAGACTATTCACTTCGATTCGGGATATTTCCGTAAACCCTTCTCGAAACATATTATCCTTATTTACCATTAACCCCTTAGTGATCAATTAGTTCATAACTAATATAATATGAACTGGCGCCATCGATCGCTTTCTAGGATTAACAAATAAGAAATCGTTCATCTACTTCCCGAGGAAGGAATGGATTCCATATATCGTGATAATAGCACGTACTACTCACTCATCCCATAATATAGCCAACGAGAAGTGTTGGACCACATCTTGCTGAAGTGATCCTTACTAACACATCAAACTCTACCATAGTCTAAGCGGTTATGCGCGATCACCTCGGGATTGAGATTAACCCATATATGATCATCTTGTGATTCGATAAGACTTCTCGATCACGGAATTATATCGAGAACTCAAATCAAATCGGTCAAATTTCTATATGATTATCATCATATATAAATGCCCCACTAGTACCCCTATTTACCAACAAATCCGGATAAGATCTGTCACACCTAAAGTGTTAGGCGCATTATTAGCAAATTAATTTTGAGACCCGTGCTCAGATTAATAAACGCTACTGACTAAGTTAATTTTAAGTACATCTCACTAACTCAATCCTCTTGTATATAACCATTCACTGAGTTATGTGATTACATAAACGAGATACTTAGGGTTTTCAGTAGTGCCTTAATTATAAGCATACATGCATATAATAAGATGAATTATTAATTCTGTCATAAAAACAATTAGATAATTGTCTTTCGGGCACTACACCTAACAATCTCCCACTTGCACGAAAGGCAAGTGGATTAATTATTTTAGAGCACACCCTTTATATCTATATCTACAACATTCTCCCACTTGCACAAAAACAAGTGAGACGTATCCCTCAAATCTGTACCCTCCAAGCGCATCTTAGTAATTCATCCTTCCAAGCACGACCGGAGTGTGCCGCCGCAGGGTAGGTCAGTGACCCGGCGCGTACTTAGAATCCGAATACCATGTGACTTGGTACACTGATCAGGTGGGTTGGCGGATTGAGTCAATCTTTGGGATCAAAACGTCGCATTTCCATCTAATCTGATGGTACGATTTCAATATGCTTATGATCTCTAGTGATTGCAAAATCCTTATGAGCTACCTCTCCAATGTTTTCACAATGAAGTGGTATTGGTTTACTGGATAATACTTTATCACATGAGTAAACACTGAGACCGAGATCGATTTAACGATCATCCTCATTCTGACCTAATGCTAGAATCAGTGTTATCACTTATATTCTAGTTTTCACCTGAATATGCTAGCATATTATTCCTCATTCTCCCGAAGATACTTGAGGATTCACTAAACATCCCATTTAGTATTCATTCGCAGGTTTAGACAAGCATTCCAGAGTGGTAGGGTAGACTAAATCGTTGAATGTTGCATAAATGCAAGAATATCTTAACCAGGTGAATAGATGGGATTGCCAATGATCGATTCTCGAGAATTTGAGCGAATCAAATCCTTAAGAATGAATCCCGATGGCATGTCAGACTCTGACTTCAGATAACACACCCATGTTGTTTCCAACTGCTTTTGATGTTACCATTCACAAACACTAATCTACATACTACTTTACTAATATTGATGCCCAGTCTACGAAAGACTTATCAACATTCTGGTCAAGTCCACATATCAAAATACATGACTTTGAAATGACCTAGAGGTTTTATTTAATCCCCAAAGGATATAAGCTATGGCAGGCATCCTGCCAAAGGTTCTTTCTGAATAAATTAAGATACCGTTAGTCTCGCAAAAAGGTCTTAGGGAGTCACCCCTATTTTCTGCTTTGTAATGAATCTGTTATTTGTTCTTTGCTAAAACCCTTCTGTTCTGAATGAGTTCAGATTCCGTTGTTCGGCAAGGAACTCTTAGGGAATCACCCCTATTTCCCGTTTTCTGATGAAATCAAGCAAGACTGAGTGGTAAGAGAGATCACGGTCTGGTTAACTCTCTACCTTTTAGGCAATTACCCCTAAATTACTTAGCTTTGTGTTGAAAGTTAAACTTTCCTATTCATTCGACTCTTCTCCGTGTAGTTCCAATTACTCCCACTGGGCCTGAGATACTCAGGTGGTTCTACAAGAGTTTCAACAGAACTTGAGTATCAAACTCCATTCACAGGGTTATGGCTTTTAAACCAACCTCTATGATCAGGATCCTATACAGCCCACGAAGGACTATAGGTCAACAATCTACCCTACAGACCGTAAGGTCCTGCAATGGGTAATGGACAAACCATACTCCCACTACGTTCTGGGTGGATTGATATACTGATCTAGTTTAGTAGTTTTTATTAGTGTTATCACCAACTACCGGTGCTTTGGGCGTGGGTGAACAAATCAGTTAGTAACATTTTGAGTATAAATACTTCAAGATCTAAGGTTGTTATTTATAGACTCTATCAGGCCGAGTTTGACAGTATAACCGTCATTCTCTGATTTTACGAGTTTTATAACCAACCATTACTCAATTCATTAAGATATTTCACGACCTGAACGTGTACGCAAAATTTCCAGTCCCACCTTCAAGCACTAAATGCTAAATGTCTATATTTACGGAAGTGGGGTGAACCGAATTCACTCTTATCTACAAATACGTAGGCATCTTTTAGGTAGACTTCTCGGTTTTTCATTACAACGTAAACCGTTATTTTGCAACCAATATCTTAAATGAGTTCAAAGAAATCAGATCGTAGCACATAAATAACTATATAAGGCAATTTTACGGTGTATCCCTTAGTGAAAACATTTCACCTGGGAGGCGGGCCGAGCATCGATCCCAAGACTATGCAATAACCTATTTCTCGAGTATGGAATACTCTATCTCAGTGAAATCAAGGATTTCCTCCAAATATTTTGGATAAACTTATTGGAGTTTCGAGTAGTTGTACGACAAGATGTCACTACTTCAAAAACTCCCACTAGCTTGTACCTTTCATATGACCCCGAAGGTTGTTATGAACAAGCTATGTTACTTTTTAAATCTATTACCCTTTCCTGATTGAAAGGAACTTAGTCATTGTTCCTTTGAGACAGTGTTCCTTTGACTCGAGATAGGAATCACCCTAAGCCGCCTTCGATCTTGTCTTTAGGGAACATGCACTAATTAATGGAATAGAAAGAAGCGTTTATCGAAATACGGAAACCGTTTATATATTTTTTAGGTGTGTTACTAATACCTTTTCAGCAATGCTTAGTGGTTCTGACTTTATCAAACAAAAGTCCGAGTCTTGGATTCGTGCTACGAATTTTATATTTATCGTCAATAAGACAAACAAATTATCCTATTGAAAATAAATACGTTCGTTCCAACGAATCCGAAAACAGAAAATGAATTTTCTGTGATTCTCAAAAATTGAATCCGAGATTCATTTCCTTATATCACTCCCACTAGTCTATCTGAAATAACTGCCCGTTGTCTATTTTATTTATCGTTTAATGCAAAGCTACCTAGTTCTTCCAAAGAACTTTAGCTTTCGAGAAAATTGCTAAGGATGCATTGGTCAGTGATCCGAAATCACTTTCCTTATCCTCTAATTTCTAATTTATTGATTTTCCGGTTTAGCCTTAAAACTACTTAGTTTAGATGACTAACACGTATAAACATTCTTTTCCATTCTCGACTTTCCTTAAATGGAAACAGTCTTGAACTAGCAGTTCGTTTGAGTAGACAATACTCTTGAACTGTGGGATGCCTAATGATAGTGTTACTAGCTTGGACTATTCGATTTTCTAATCGACAAATCATAAGAGCAAAGCTCCCACTAGTTTATCGGTTCCAAATACCGTCTAACTAGCAACACTTTGTATTTATGATTTTTCAAAGATTAGAACATCACCTAGAACTAAGCTCCCACTAGTTTATCGGCCCAAATCTTCTGCCTAACTAGCAATGCTTGTGTTCATGATGTTTCAAAGATTATAAAATCTCCGTAACTAAGCTCCCACTAGTTTATCGGCCCAAATACCGTCTAACTAGTAATGCTTATTCTTGTTTTTCCAATGAATGGAAAAACTCTTGTGCAGTCCATTACACATTTCTAATGATTCAGAAAAACAACAAATCATAAGACTAAGGCTCCCACTAGTTTATCGGTTCCAAATACCGTCTAACTAGCAACGCCTTATGTATATGATTTTCCAATTTTTTAATTTAGAAATTTGTTGTGTAATTACACTTTTAAAATTCACTAAATGAATTTGTCTGATAGTCCTATATCATCTTTTGTAAATTAAGCATGGCCGTCTCTCGTTCAACACGAGTGACATCCATGACATACCTATACCATGTCACTTAAGTTTTTAAAGGTTCAAGGGAAACAAATCTCTTCCAAAAAATTAAATGCATTGTTTGATAATTTACAACGTACTTGTTACTTTCCACATTTTTAATGAAGTCCTAGTCTTAACAAATTTAGTAGCCTAGAGATTTAGTTGTAAAAAAGACGAAAATTAAATTCAAAAATAAATTTTCATTACTAGATTTTTATTTTAGGAATAATAAACTTATATAAAGTCTATCCTACCATTCCAAGGATTTAACCTCGCATCGTATCGCCGCCTTTAGGGTCGATGACGCCGCGATGACGGTTAAATCGAGACAATCTCTCTCAATGATTAAGCTTCGAGAATCGAACATCTCACGGGAATCGGACATCCCGGGCCTTAATCATTGATTACCTTCCTTTTCTAGCCTAGATATTTCAAAATATCCATAAAGAGTGTGACCTACTATATCGGATCTCAAAATACGCCCAGTATGCGCTTTAAGTGGTCGGACGGTGACCCAACGAGTACCGAAATCCTATCCTTTCGTGAGACCAAGCCTTGAATTTTGATAGGGTGAACACCATCCTTAGGGGGCCGGAATCAAAGCGGCACGAGGCGTCACCCTTCTCTCACGTGCTTGCATCTATAGTAGAGGCCGTGGGGTTGGTTGTCGCTTTCCCCGCTCCCACTCAATAATTTGAAAAAGTGGTGGGTTTACTAATTACGGTTTTGGTCGTGACAATAAGAGACAATAAATCAAAGTACTCCGAACAGGGTCGGTTATGTAGGCAAGCCTACGCCGTCTTATTCGTTGGAACATATGTGACAGTTCAGGCTAATCCGGCAAGAAAAGCCCCATTTAGCCCGAAGGCTTATCGGCTATGCTAAGTCTTGTCGAACCACTGTAACGTACATCACACGTGGTGGGGGGTCGATCGATCCGAAGCTCGGTTGAACTCGCCCAACCATGGTTAGACCATTTCCGAACCCATGTACTAAGATTTTCCGATTTCTATGTTGTCAACCAAAGCGTAATCTCGTTTCTGTTTAAGGTGGGTTCACCGAAAACTCAACGATTTATCTAAGTGGGATTCACCGAGAATCCATCACTAAAATCGTAACGATTGACAAAACCCGGTTCCTCGGTTTTTATAATTAGTTATTTATTTTAATTAACTACCACATATTAATTAAAAAAACTTTTTAACTAATTATACAAGTTATACATGCCTAATTTATTCCAAATAAACTAGCTAAATGTATGCATTGGAGTGGAATCATGATATGATGCATGTCATGACAATTTTCCGGTTTCTATCACATAATTTCGATCATACACGAAAAAATAACGGAAAATATAAACACCGAGATGGATCGTTGGTACCCTCGTATCTAACCTATTAAAAAAAACACAAACCCAAACTAGGGTTTACTATTTTCTAATCTGCTGCTGCCGCGTTTTATCGACAAACGGACATCCAAACGTACTTTGATCTTCACGAAACTATATGGACCTGTTCTTCACTCCTCCTACTTCAATCTGAACGGTTGGATCTTCGTTCCAACGGTCCAATATCTTCCAGAAATTCGACGAATCGACGCTGGGGCTGCGGTGCTTTTTACGACACACGAAAGAACTTTATTTTAACGATTGGACATCGAGATGGACTCCGATCGTCATGAAATCTTGAGGGTCTGTTCTTCAACTTTTAGTCTTCATTCTGACCGGAAGGATTGTCGTTTCAAAGGCTCAATCTCCGGAAATAAATAAAAAACCGAGCAGAAACAAAACAGATCTACTTCTAGGAAATTAAAATTACAAAATTTCATATACTCATATAAACGAATTTATATGAGTTTACAATAGATCTAACGAGTAAACAATACCAACCCCAATCCATCTCTTCAACCACGACAATCACAAGGCAACATACATGAATAAATTTCGATGCATATAGAAAAGCAAACGAAAAACAAAAAACAATCTAAACATGTTTTTCCACTCCTAAATCTAAAATTTACATACTTTGATTGATAGATCAAAGGCTCGATACCACTTGTAGGATGTAATATCACCGAAGGATCATAGATCCATCCGATTACGCAATGGAAAGTACAAGATCTAGATCTAAACAATCAAAATACATAAATATTAAATCTAACCTACGAGGGGGTTAGATTGCTTACCAGTTTATGGTGAATAAACTCCAAGAACAATCTTCAATCCAAGATCCAAGATAGATGAGAAGCCACAGTTTTCCGACGTGTGTCTCCAAGCACCACCAAGTGGATGGTGTTTCCAGCCGCCGGACCTCCTCAATATGCTACCGGAATAATCCCGAGGATTATCCAAACTCGAAACCCTAGTGTTGAAGCCGAAAATTCTAAGCTTCCAACACTCATGTATGTCGCATTATATGTGATGTATTGAGGCTTGGAGAACTCTCTTTATATAGGAGAGTAATCCTTGTCCTCCAATTATTTAATTAATTAACGGATAATCAATTATAATAATCCTTATTCCAATAAAAGATAAATCTAATATTTTCCTAATATAAATTAGGATATATAAAAGATACTATCTAATATTCTTTTCCTTAAATAATTATCCAACAAATAAATAATTATTCACACATTATAATTATCAAGAAAACAAATTTCCCAATAATAATAATAAGGAAAATTTTGGCCAACACCCCAACAAATAGGGTGTCCACGCCTCACACACAATATTGGGCCGAGTCCACGAAAAAAAAATCTTTTCCATGTATTTAATTATCTAGTCCAACTAAACAATTAATCCACATATCAATTAAATAGTCCAATCCAACTATTTAATTATAATTGAGGTGAAACGACGAGAAAACATATGCTATGTTAGGAGCCACGGCGGGGTCCATGGACCCATATTCAGTAGCTACAATAAATTAAATAAAATTATTCGTCAGGCCGAACAATAATATTCAATCTATTAATTCCAGGATTACACCACCATAAACCCGAAACTGAACTCTGCCGAATATAGATAACTTATACTCAACTTTGAGTCGATAAGCGTCTACTGATTTAATCATTACATACGGATAAATCCTCCATAGATTGTTCACTTCGATTTGGGATATTTCCGTAAACCCTTCTCGAAACATATTATCCTTATTTACCATTAACCCCCTAGTGATCAATTAGTTCATAACTAATATAATATGAACTGGCGCCATCGATCAGTTTCTAGGATTAACAAATAAGGGAACTGTCTGTCTACATCCCGAGGGAAGGAATGAATTCCATATTTGTGATAGCACAGACTACTCACTCATCCCATAATAGAGCCAACGAGAAGTGTTGGACCACATACTGCGAAGTGATCCTTATTAACACATCAAACTCTACCCTAGTCTAAGCAGTTGTCTGTGATCACCTCAGGATTGAGATTAATCCATATATGATCTTCTTGTAATTCGATAAGACTTCTCGATCACGGAATTATATCGAGAACTCAAATCAAATCGGTCCAGCCCTATATGATTATCATCATATATAAATGCCCCACTAGTACTTCCTATTACCGACAAACCGGATAAGATCATCACACCTAAAGTGTTCAGGCGCATTATTAGCAAATTAATCTTGAGACCCGTACTCATATTAATAAACGCTACGGACTAAGTTAATTTTAAGTACATCTCACTAACGCAATCCTCTTGTGTATAACCATACACTGAGTTATGTGATTACATAAACAAGGTACTTAGGGTTTTCAGTAGTGTCTTAATTATAAACATACATGCATATAATAAGATGAATTATTAATTCTGTCATAAAAATAATTAGATAATTGTCTTTCGGACACTATACCTAGAGGTGGCCAAATGGTGTAACCGCCGGTTTTTCTAACCGCCGGTTTGAAAAACCGGCGGTTTACTGTTCAAAACCGCCGGTTGCCGGTTTGGGCCGGTTCCGGTTTGCTCCCGGTTCAGATCACGGTTCAGATCACGGTTCCGGCCACGGTTTTAAAATTTCATTTTTTTTTTCTTTTCATTTTTATATAACACTTATTATTTTCACTACAATAACAAATTATTATTATTTTAATTATAATTATTAAAGCGAATGTAATATATATATTATTTTAAATAGATTTCTATTCGGTTTTAAAAATAATATTAATATTGTGTTATTTTATTTATATGTAAATAATGTTATTTTAAAAAATTATGTTGTTTTTCTTATATGTAAATTGTGTTATCTTTTCAACGCTTGTCTCTGTAATTCATTTGCTAATCGTATTTTTATGTGTAATCGTGTAGTCGGAGGCACAACACATATAAAAAATCAAAGAGAATGTAGTTCTAATTGTTTATGTTTTTAGTCTTTTATAGTTTGTTGTAATGATTTTTATAGTTATTTAAGTAGGTTTTAAGTATACTTTGATTATAAATGTTGTTTTATAGTTTCTTATAGTTTTTTTTATAGTTTGTTATAGTTTTTTTATAGTTTGTTATTGTAGTATTTTATAGTACTCTTATGTGTTTTTATTACATAGTTTCATATAATTTTTAGGTTTGTATATGGTTTTTTTAGTTAGTATATAATTTTATAGTATTTTTAGGTTTATAATTTTTAGGTTTTTATTTTTATTTATAGTTTTATGGTTTATTTGTATAATTTTTTTATGGTTTATAAATTGTTTTTATTTACATGCATCCAGAAAAGAAAAAAAAAAAAAAAAAAAAAAAAAAAAAAAACTTTTGGGCCAGTTAAACCGGCGGTTCCGGTTCCGGCGGTTTTACCTTGCTCCGGTTACTGCAATAACATAAACCGTAACAAGCCGTGAAAACCGCCGGCTCAAAACCGCCGATTCGGTTTCGGTTTGGCCACTCTAACTATACCTAACGGCGTAATCCAGATGAATATTTAGGTTTTTTTTTTTTTTCATATCAAAATTAGTTGATGTAACACAATAGAGTCACTTCATATTTTTGTTAATTTTTTGTTTTTTGTTTTGGAAGGAAGAGTCACTTCATATTGTACGACGTGATATATTAAATGGTTGCGACTACATTAACACTAAAATAAGTTTGTTTATTTGTGCTTTTTTTCCTTTTTCTTTTGTTTTTCTTTTTCTACGTGACACTAAAGTATATTGTATCGTTGACAATAGTTTTATGGTGGTCCAGGACAACCATGTCATCATCTTTTCAACCAATCAAAAAATTGAAACATGGAGGTTATTTTATAAACATGTGGGGTCTAATTAAAATAAGTGGCTGTGATTGGTTCCGGACCACCAAGTCATACTTGTGGCCGGACCAGGATAAAATTTGCCTATCGTTGAGGGGAAAAAAAGGCCTAATCCCAAGTTTTTGTGTTAAATAAAACATTCACAACATGACGAAGCATAGCATCTTCATGTAATCAATCTTGTGAGAAGCATTTCGATAATATTCTTATCTTTTGCCTTTAAATAATGGAAAAGAAAGAATAAAAACTTCATATAATATCGCAAGTTGAGTTGGAATTAAACGTTGGAATTTGCATCTTTGTAACACGTCCATGGACGGACGCGGGATCCCAAACGACGGCCGTCGAAGGTGATAATTCTAAAGATTTTTTGTAATAAAAAAAGAGGTTTTATAAAAGATACCACTTTACTACTTCTTGCGCCACATTACTTCCTGCCCACAAAAAGTTACTTCGGCACCATGGTGATTTTTAATAAAGGAACGTCGGTCACATCATGTTTAAATCGATGGACCGACGCCTTCTTTAAAAAGTGTCACAACTTAAAAACGTCAGTCCACTGAATTTCCACTGGTGTTTATTGTTGAATACCAACGTCAGTGACTCTTACTTTCCACTGGTGTTCAACAACGAATACCAGTGGCACCGATGTTTTATTCATCCGAAAAAATTATCGAAAAATGGGTGCCAATAGTAAAATGTGGTGTGTACCTCAAAAAAAAATATATTAGTGGTTTTTTTTCATCCCCTACAATTTGAAAAAAACGCAACTATAATCGCAAAAAAACACGTCTATAAATTTCGTTTTATATGCTAAAAAACTATTAAATATCGCATTATCAAAATACGTTAACACTTCTATTTCTATCAATAAAATTTTAAAAACCACAAACAAATTTTTTTTTTGAAGAAAACCAATACTCCGAAACCTATTAATATTTTTTAAATGTATCACTTTAATAATAACTATGTATTTTTATTTATATGATAAATGTTTTATGACAAATTATCGGATTATTATATATGATATGTCACTACAAGAAAAATACTTTTTGCTACAATGTTGTTTGTCACACAACACCGAAAAGTGTTGCTATATGCTTAGTTTTAGCCACAGAAGCATGGCAAAAAGTCTAACCAAGTATATATTAGCCACACTATTTTTGTGTGTGTGACAAAAACTAGTGTAGCAATAGAGTGTTTTTTTGGTAGTGTGCGCGAATATAACTTTTATGAGGGGCGATTAAATACATAACATATATATAGTAATACATTCTCCGGATCCGAGGGGAAGGGCGAGTGCCTCCCTCCCCTTGGGGTGCATCCGCCCCTGAACACATCCCCTTAGTATTATCTCATGATCCACGGGTGCAACTATTGTATGCATAGTGACCGATTCAGAAAATTTTCTCGGTAAGAGCATTAAAACAAAAATGATGATCCACTAGGGGTATTAATGAAATTTTCGTGTTATATCAGAGGAAAACTATACCGTTACTGTACAAAAAATAAATAAAAATAATCTTGGATATTAATGGCCATTGGTATGGAATATTCAAAGATCTTCAGGATCCTTTTTGTTATAACATGATAGGGAATCCAGAAGCAAGATAGATTATTAACATATGCAATCTAACAGTAAACAATCACACAGAAATAACAGAAACAAGAAGAACACATGATTTAACATGGTTTCCGGCATTGTGCCGACTACTAAACGGACAGAAAAGAGATATTTTATTATGCACTGAAATCCAAACGGATTACACATTCACACTTTACAATGACCAATATAGATGGTATTTATAGACACAGATCCCTAAAACCTAGCCGCCAAATAATCTTTGTCAGATTGCCATAAATGCCCCAGATGTTGGATGACTCTGTTGATCCCAACTCAGCTGATCATTTCCCAGCTGTAGAACTCCGTTGTATTCAACACTTCATTAGACTTCAGTAAGTCTGCTGACAAAACCAGAATGTCTCAGCAAACTTCACCCTGCTGATACACACAGACTTGAATACACTTATCAGCTGCCCATCACTTAGCTGACTTCTAGATTAGTTCCACCAGATGTAGAGTTTAAGTCACTTTGCTGACAAATCTCCACCTTGACATGAACTCTCATTCACAGTCAACCAGATTGCATAAACAGATATACTTGTACCAGATGCATTCGTCAATGCCAGATGTACTGTGCCGGATTACTCCTCAGAATCCACTCAACTGACCTGTCCTCAGCTGATCTTCCAGATTATAAGCTTTGAATATTCAGCAAGTCCAGACACAACTGAAACTTGCTCTGCTGAACTGGTTTAGTGAACATATCAGCAGGGTTTTCCTTGGTGATGATCTTCTTCACTACAACCCTCTTATCATTCCTTAGAAAATGATACCTCACATCAATATGATTGGTTCTCTCATGATGAACCTGATCCTTAGCTAGACAAATTGCACTCAAACCGTTACAATAAATCTCTGCTTGCTCTTGATGTAGCCCCAAATCACTGACTAGTCCCTTCAACCAGATACCTTCCTTGGCTACTTTAGTAAGAGCCATAAATTCTGCCTCAATGGTTGATAAAGCCACTGTTGCCTAAAGAGTTGCTTTCCAGCTGACAACTGAATTCCCTAATGTGAAGACATAGCCAGTCATAGATTCTACTGTCCACATCACCTGCATAATCAGCATCACAATATCCTATGATCATACTCTGAGTATCACCTCCATAAATGATACTAACATCAGTTGTACCCTAATGTACCTGAACATTCTTTTCACAGCTTTCGAGTGTTCCTTTCCAGGTTGAGCCATGAACTCATGACAACACCGACTGCATGAGCCAAATCAGGCCTAGTGCACACCATGGCATATATCATACTGCCAACTGCACTAGCATAAGGAACTTTTGACATATGTCCTTCTCCTCTGCTGATTATGAAGCATAAACAGACAAATGAATATTAGATGTCATAGAAGTACCTATTGGTTTTGTAGCAGACATTCCAAATCTCACCAATATCTTATGTATATAACCCTGCTAAGACAAGAACAACTTCTTCTAACTCCTATCTCTCCAGATCTCCATCCCCAAAATCTTTTTGACTGCACCCAAATCTTTCATTTCAAACTCAGCACTGAGAAGGTTCTTCAGATTTTGAATATCAAACTTCTTTTCAGCAGCTATCAACATATCATCCCCATACAGGACAAGATATATATTTTATCCATATTTCAATTTGCTGTGATACACACAACTTGATCATATGGACACTGTTATAACCCAATTTGGATCATGTAACTTTCAAACCTTTTATACCGCTGCTTAGGAGCCGGGAACGCTGCGGAATTCAAAAATTTATTTCCTTTAACCATGATCGACTTTGTTTAAGCAATAAACAAATAAGCTAGTAGACAGTGGTTACCTTGGTTGATCTAAAAGATCGACGCTTTGACCGTCTAAGGAGAGTAGCGATGCACGGAGCCGCCCAAGCGTTCGGCCTCTATCGATGATCCACATGAACAGCCCGCCAGAATCCCATTGGATTGCTACTAGAAAACTCCGGGCTAGACCGGCCTTCTCTCTCTCAAAACTCTCTCTAAGAAGCTCTCTATTTTTCACAAGAACTATTAGCTCTTGGAATTGTGTTGTATAAAAGAGCTAGCCAAGCCTCCCTTAAATAGCAGTTGGGGCGCCTCTTTCATATCCCAATCTGATTGAGATTAGCTTCCTAGTAGATTGGGGAGAAAGAAAACATTATTCCTAATAATATGGAAAATCTCTTTGATTGATTTATCTCATTAATATTCAATATCTTATATTAAATATTTTTCCTAAGATATATATTGACAATATCTTTTATTGAATATATCTTTATCTTATTACCATAAATCTATTTTTCCAAAATCAATTAATATCCAATATTAATATTATGGTAATCTTATTAATTAAATTGCATAATCCAAATGTATCATATACATATGAAATTGGCGCCACCTTTAGCCAAAGATTTGATATCCGGAATATTCTTTAATTAATATAACGCTATGATTAATTAATTTGCAAAATACATGTATGTATATATATATATATATATATATATATATATATATATATATATATATATATCAAAATATATGTATCAATATACATATTTAATTAATCAACATAATTAATATCTTTTATTATATTTATTTATAATAAATAAATACCACCATATTAATTTACCACTATAACCTTTATAATATGAGATAAATTCTTTCCTTATTTGGTCATCAACTATAACCGCATTTTAATCCGACTCGATGTTCATATGTGTGTGACCCGATAGACTTCCGAATATGTTGGCCGTAGGTAGAAAGTGCAAATTAAGAAAATGCACTTCATGCCTAACGATCACGGGATAGCGTCTAGCAACACACCGTGACCCCCAATCATCGGAAGAGTCAAATGCAATGACTACTACCTTTCATGTGAAACAGTTACCGTGTAAATAAAATCTTATCGCTTTAATAATATCCATACGGTCGTTCGTCGAGTGTCAAACATCAACAACCGTATCTTATAATCTGGTTATCATGCTCTCTCGAAGCAACTCATTTACTCCCACTTTGTAAAGATTCATGAGAGTAAGACATTCCTTATAAGAAGGCCCTTTCGGATATTCACCCCTACTGTTAGGGTACGCGATTTCCGGACGAACAAACATGTATACTCCGCATGCTTCAGTATCACACCCAATCACTGCCGCATGATCGCCCCATGGCTAGGAGAAAGCTCAATAGTGTCAAATCATGTCAATCCACACCGTGATGCCATGTAGACTCCGGTCCTAAGGATAATTACACAACCGTCACATAGTGTGACACTAAACAGTGTAAGTGGGTCAGTCTAACGTACGCATTCTCTAATACACGTCCACGTACAGTCCAACTTGCACACAAAATCTTCCTTGCCAGGAACTTGAAATCCCTCTATCTGAGTCATGTATATCTACTTATCTACCTCACCATGTAGAAAGACTGTCTTCACATCTAACTGATCAAGTTCAAGATCCTGATGTGCCACCATTGCTAGTAACACTCTGATTGAAGTATGTCTGACCACTGGTGAGAATATCTCATCAAAGTCTACCCCTTCTTTCTGACTGAACCCTCTTGCAACCAAACGTACCTTATATTTGACCCCTTCTGCCTTAGTCTTTCCTTCTTTATTTTTGAAGATCCATTTGCATGTAACAACTCTCCTATCAGCTGGATGTTTAACTAGATCCCAAGTCTGATTCTTCAATAATGACTCCATTTCATCTCCCATGGCAGCATGCCATTGAGATGCTTCAGAACATGTCACTGCTTCCCTATAAGTAGAAGGTTCAAAACCATCCACTTCTTCTGCAACTTGAAGTGCATATCCAACCATATCATCAAAACCATACCTCTTGGGAGGTATCCCGACATTTTATCTTCTAGCCCTGCTGATGGCTATACTCTGCTGACCAATGTTCCCTGTTCGATGCTCTGCTAATCCTTGTTCAGTAGACTGGCTTGGATCGGACTCCGATTCAGCAACCAGATCAGATGAGTGCTGACTTGGATCAGCTGATTGTTGCATATCAGCTGACTCCACTTAAAGCTCCACCTGTTTCTCAGCCCTCTCAGATTCAGCACTAGTTACAGATTCAGAAGACCTCCCCACTGATGAGTTAATCATAGAATTTTCATCAAGACCACATCTCTACTAAGTATGACCCTGGACTCTGCTGATGGCCAAATTCTATAACCCTTAACTCTATCACCATACCCCACAAACACTCCCTTCTTGGCCCTTTGTTCTAGCTTCCTTTCATTCATATGATAGTAAACTGTACTTCTAAAAACCCTTAGAACTGAGTAGTCAGTAGGCTTGCCTGACCACATCTCAAATGGTGTCTTGAGATTGATCCCTTCGTGAGGACTCTTGTTGATTAAGTAGCATGCTGTGGTTATAGCCTCTGCCCAAAATCTTCTTGATAAACCAGCATTGAAGAGCATACATCTCGCCCTCTCTAGAAGAGTTTGATTCATCATTTCGGCTACACCATTCTGCTGAGGTGTATTCCTGACTGTACGATGTCTGACAATACCCTCATCCTTGCATAATGTATCAAACTCTGACCATCAGAATTCCAGACCATTATCTTTCCTGAGCCTTTTGATTTTCTTGCCTGTCTGATTTTCCACTAGAGCCTTCCACTGCTTGAAATTGTTGAATGTCTCACTTTTGTGTTTCATCATCACCACCCAAGTCATTCTTGAATAGTCATCTATGAATGACACAAAATATCTGTCACCACCCAATGATTCCACCTTTGATGGACCACAACAATCATAATGGATATAATCAAGTGATGCCTTTGTACTGTGTATGCCTTCTGAGAACTTGCTTCTGTGTAGCTTCCCAAACACACAGTGCTCACAAAAGTCCAGATTCTTGACCTTATATCCCCCAAGAAAACCTGCTGAAGAAAGGACTTGCATTCCTCTTTCACCCATGTGACCAAGTCTCATGTGCCACAACTAAGTCTGCTGTGACTGATGAATTGTTGAGGATACCACAATAGCAGAGCCAGATACAGTAGAGCCTTGTAATATGTACAAGGTTCCCTTCTTGATACATTTGAGGACCACAATTTGAATCTTTGTAGACATTCGACTCTCACCTTCTTCCTTGAAATTGAACCCCTTGCTGTCCAATAGACTACGAGATACCAAATTCTTGGTCATCTGTGGAACATATCTAACTTCTTTCAGTGTGCAGAATCTACCATCCTCTATCCTCAACTTGACTGAGCCAATTCCCACTATCTTGCAGACCTTGCTGTTTGCCATAGAAATATGACCACCATCTATCTGCTCATAAGTAAAAAAAAAAACCACTCTCTGTGGGGACGAATATGATAGGATGCTCCAGAATCTAGGATCCAAACATCAACATGATGTGTTGAATCCCCAGCAACTAGAACCAGATCCTCATCAAAGTACTCAGCAGCCACATCTGATGTGCAAGAATTGCTCTCCTGCTGCCTTTTCTTCTTTAGACAATTGGACTTCCAATGTCCCACTCTTTACAGTAATTACAGACATCTGTGGGCTTAGGACCTTTGGAACTACCCTTCTTGGATTTCTTCTTCAGTCCATGTCCTTTCCCCCTCTCTTTGCTTACTACTAGTCCAAAGAACTTTGATTGTTTGTCCCTGCTGCCTTGTGTCTCAGCTCCCTGGCATGTAAGATTGCCCTTACGTCCTCTAAAGACACTGTATCCTTCTCAACTATGAAGGACTGCACGTACAAAGTTTTCATATGAACTTGGTAATTATACCAACAGGATTAGGGCTGCATCTTCATATTCAATTTTAACATCAATATTCCAGATATCAAGTAATATTGTGTTCAACTGATCCAGATGTTCCCTCAGCATACCTCCTTCATGCATTCTCAAACTAAATGATTACGCCTTCAAAGAAGAACTTGTTGGTTAATGACTTAGTCATATCTGAGACTTTCAAGCTTTGCCCATAACTTGGCGGTGTGTGTCTTCCTCAAAGAACCGGTGATAACATCATCATATAAGCACAACATGATGGTTGAATGCACTTCTGTGGTGAGCAAAATAACCATAAACCAATCCAAACCGTAAACCGATCCAAACCAATCCGAATTAACCATACCAATAACAAGCCAAATTAATTGGTTTGGTTTGGAACAAATCGAATTGAATTGGGTTGGTTTCGGATAATTTTAATTACATCCAAACCAAACCAAATTTTTATACATCAATTATTTATATTTATATATATATATATATATATATATATATATATATATATATGTGTGTGTGTGTGTGTGTGTGTGTGTGTGTGTGTGTGTGTGTGTGTGTGTGTGTATAATACCTATTTCATTGTTGTTTTTCATGGAGCCATGAAGGTTGTATGTTTTGTTGGCTGCTGTTGGAGTTGGATTGGATGCTTGTTTTGTTGTGGTTTTCTATGTTGTTTTGATTAGAAGATGCTCATGGTGTTTTGATCATTTTGTTGTCAACATTCAGTCTTTTTCTCTTTTGATGTAAATAACTAAATGCATGTACTTAAGTATGCAATTATGGAGGATTGATTGTAGTTGAATTATATTATAATGTGTTGTTACTTGTTACTTGTTTTAAGGTTTTTTTTTTTTTTTTATCATTTTGGTTTGTAATTTATTTTAGTTTGGATGTAGTTATTTAGAGTTTATGTAAAAAAATGTTGGTTTTGTAATTTTTTTTTTAAAGATTAGGCTTGTTAACCCGAAATCAACCAAATCCAAACCGAAACCAATTCGAACCAAACCATTGCGGTTGAATTCATTTTGGTTTGGTTTGGGGAATGAATTATGTCACGGATTTTATCTAACAAAACAAACAAGTAATAAAATTTATAAATCCGGTATTCCCCAAGTGTAGGGATCGTAGTATAGCGATTAATACCGGAGTCGATCACAGGGAATCGGGGTATCTAGTTCATTAATTTTCCTAAGGTTGATACTATTATTACTAAACCTAATATGATAGAACGAAAAGATAAACTGGACAGAGGATTGTCAGTCCAAAGCCAGGAAAGATAATTGCGAACGAAAATAACTCTAATCTATAAACTAAAAAGAAAATAAACTTCGAAGATCACAACGAAGAACAAGGCACAAGATAATTTCAATTAATTCTAACGTAGAACAAGCAATGATCCACCTATCTCGCAACTCTCAATTTCTACCCTAGATCGTTTAGTGAAGATTTAATAAGGATGTGGTTCACCTATCAAAGGTATGAATTCCTACTATCGTAGATAATTCGCCTATTAATCTTTCATCTCTCGATCCTAAAGATTAACGCTTCCAGAACCAAGGTGTAAGATTACTCAATCTAGCAACCTAGAAATTCAACCTAATCAACTCTCGTTATTTTTAGGTTAAAAGTCTAATCTTTACTACGGTGATCTAGGTCTAACAACGATTCTCATCAAACGTTAAACATCAAATAGCAACCATCTCTCGATTTAAATTGCATAATCAATACAAAACGTAATAAAGAAACAACTTTAAATAAAAAACTCACAAAACAATCCAAGATTCGAAATCAAAATGCTGCTGAGAATCGGCTTCACAAAGCTCGTTCTAGGCTTAGCCTTAGCTCATCCTTGGAATACAAATCATATAAATGAAAAGAAGATAAAAAGATTTTTATGATGGTGGGAAAACGCAGCTAGTAGGCGCCCCAGGGGCTGGGGCGGCCAGGATCGAATTATGGTGTTTAGGGTTGCGTAAAACGCGTCTATTTATAAGTTTTAGGTCGGTTTCAAAAGCGGTGGCTGGGCGCCCGTCCGAGGGATTCGGGCGCTTGACCCACCGCTTTTGAAATCTTCGAGTCGGGCCGAGTCTTCTCAAACACCCGTCCTATGCAATTACGAGCGCTCGTCCACGAGAAAATCTGAACATCCCGAATCAAAAGGCTCTTCCGGGCGCCATCCACTCTTACTCGCGCCCGTTTGGGTAAAATCATGCTTTCTGAATTGAGCAGCTCCGCGTGGGCGCCATCCATGCTTTGACGCTTGATCCAGCTATGAGCATCAAACGCACGTCCAACTTGTAAATCTTCATTCCAACTTCAATATGCATCTTCCTCCTCTGCTTAACCTTCAATTTAATATCTTTTTAGCTCATCCCTTGCCATGTAAATGTACCTACAAGGTAATAGAAACGTGAAAAATGTAGAACCATATATCTAGATAGAAAACACCAATAAAACCACGTAATTAGCTCGATTTTACACTTTAATGATTTCAATACGCATTCTTTCAATATTCCATTTAAACCCTCACTTTTCTATAAAAAGTAATAAAACACGAAGGAAATTGCTACGAAATAGTATCATATATATCGTAAAAATCACCGTTAACAACTCCCCCACACTTAGCTTTTGCTCGTCCCGAGAAAAACAAAACAAAAAGACCTAGGCTTACTCTTGCAAAAATCCCATATTCCATATCACAACCGGTCGACTAGCATCAAAAACATACATCCAATGTAATAAACGATTACTCGAATGTGTAGTGTGTGCAAAACCTTCTTCAACTTCCACCGATTCCACACTTGACAATTAAATTCAAGCTAACCAACAAATACCCATTAAAGACAGATAATGAATCACCCTGACTATACATACGCCCTACAAAACTACTCACGTCATGACTAGAGTAATACATGTGTTTTCGAAATCTTTTCAGTTGTACCCAGAGGATATTCCCTACAACATATACCTTGGCCTATACTGGGGATAAGGTAGGCGATAACTAAGTCTTTCATTTATTTCATACCAAATTCCTTATGTAAGTTGATTTAATTATTTTCACATTTAAACACACATCAGAATGAGCTATTGCCCGTCATGGCAGAATAGGATATTCGGGATATACCCTACCTTACTCAAATCATAAGGCAGCTTCTTCTGATTATCGTGAGATTTTGGTCATCATAGTGGTATAGGACATTCGTGATATGACCTACCTCACTCAAATCATCGACCAGCTTTCGACACACACAACTTATTCATCATATTTGTTTTTGAACATACTTTTTAAAGAACAATAGTTACGTTTCACTTATCACATTCAGGCTTCGGTATATTCACGATACTTCCTACTTTAATTCCAACTACGCACATATTACAATTTCCATGACATGAGCACTAAGCGAACGGTCTGATAATCAAAATAAAACATCATCGGTTTAAATGAGCACAGTCTACTAAGTTCAGCTCATCATCGAAGAGGCTTATGTGAAAAGAATTCGAGTAAAGGCTTATTTATCAAAGGTCTATGCAAAAATACTAGTCAACCAGCACAAGTATGGGAATATAAAATGTAAGTAAGCCAAAATAAACTCATGCTCGGGACGGATGTTTTTTAAAAAAAACATCAAAATTTGTTGAATTCTTGAAGAATTGTGGTAAGCATAATAAGCATAATAAATTAAGCACATTGTAGGTACAACCAATCCCTCCCCCACACTTAAATAACAACATGTCCTCATGTTGTGCAGAATAAAAGGAAAGATAAAGTACTTAGCTGATTGTAGTTCGAAGGTGCAAGTCTGGAAGTGGTCGCGAGTCAGATCCAGAAATGCTTGAAGAAATCAGTAGACTGTGGACCATCCACCGGAAAACTGATATCGTCTGAAAGCTCACAAGTGCTATAGCAAATATCCTGCATACTTGAAAAACAAGACAAGATCTCGGGGATAGGGGCACAAAAGTTGATAGACAAGGCATTATCATGGAACAAAGCATAAGCAATGCAAAAATTGACAAAAACCGAATCTATGTGAAAAGTAGTGCACAAATGTAACATCGGCAGGAGGGAAGGAATCACATAGATTTTTCAAATTCAACTCATGCAAGTTACGTGGCCACAAAAACCGACTCCAAAAACCTAGACGACACAAGACAAAACTATCCCCCCTCATTCAACAAAAAAACAAAATAATCCAAAATAATAATAAAAACTATTCTTATTATTGGGTTGCCTCCCAACAAGCGCCTTTCTTTAGTGTCTTTGGCTAGACACACGTACTAGTCAGCCTGGATCGGGCCACTTAATCTTCCTTCCGGCCACTACTTCGTGTAAGCTCTGGTCATTAGTGTGGCTACAGAAACAGCATCTCACACATGGGGTGTAATCTTTGATAGCTTTCCAAAAACATTTAAACTTCCCCATGGTTAACTTCGTCATCTTCTGAGCCTTCTGAGGACGTTTCAGCTGACGCTCCCTCTCATACTCTTCCATATCCCAACTACCAGCTAGAACTTCTTCAGATCGACCACTACCGTCATCCTCTGAAAATAGGTCGGGTGAAAACTCGTCAAATTCTTCGACTTTTGTAGCACCACACCCGAGGATATCGAGGAAACGGACAATCAAAGGTTTCTCTTTAGGCTCACCAATATAGTGCTTGCATCTTTGACCATTCACTCGAAACGGTTGGTCACCGTAACCACGTAGTTCTAGAACACTTCCAGGAATAATTTGGAGAATCTCAAAGGGACCGGACCATCGCGTCCTCAGCTTACCAGGGAACAGATGTAACCTGGAATTGTACAATAAAACTTGTTCCCCTACTTGAAATTCTCGCTTCTTGATTTTGGCATCGTGAAGGAGTTTTGTCTTTTCCTTACTTATCCTGGCGCTTTCGTAGGCCTGAAGTCTAAATTCGTCTAACTCATGCAACTGTTGCAACCGATGTTTTCCACATGATTTGGCATCAAAGTTTAAGAACTTAATGGCCCAATACGCTCTATGCTCTAATTCGATTGGTAAGTGGCATGATTTTCCATACACCATCTCGATAGGGTGATGTGCCCGTGGGGTCTTATAGGCGATTCGATATGCCCACGATACATCATCCAACTTTAGACTCAAATCCTTTCGTGGATCAAGCTCGCTTTCTCCAGGATCTTCTTTAAACTTTGGTTGCTTCTTTCAACCTAACCGCTAGTCATAGGATGGTATGGTGTGCCAATTTTATGCCGGACACCATACTTTTCGAGAACTTTCTCTAGGGGTCGGTTGCAGAAATACGTCCCTTCATCACTGATCAAGGCACGTGGACAGCCAAATCTCACGAAGATGTTCTTCTTTAAGAATTTCATGACCGTCTTATGATCATTGTGAGGAGTGGCTTGAGCCTCTACCCATTTCGACACGTAATCCACGCAGACTAAGATGTATTTGTTACCACAAGATGATGGGAATGGTCCCATAAAATCGATGCCCCATACATCAAAGACTTCGCATTCCAGGATGGGTTTCAATGGCATGTCAAAACGCCTTGTCAGAGTACAGGTTCTTTGGCAGCTATCACAAACTTTACAGAAAGCGTCTGTGTCCTTAAAAATCGTGGGCCAATAGAAACCGGATTGAAAGATCTTAGAAACGGTTTTCCACGGACCAAAGTGACCTCCAGTGGGTCCACTGTGGCACTGCTCAATGATATCGCGTTGCTCAGATTCTGGAACACATCTTCTAAGCAAACCATCTTTACAAATCTTGAAGAGGTAAGGTTCATCCCAAACGAATGTTTTCATATCCGAGAAGAATTTCTTCTTCACCGATAAGACAATTCGGATCCGAGATCTCGGGAATGTAAGAAGTTGACGATAGAAGCATACCAAGGATTTTTAGGAGTGCACTTGTCTAGATGCATAACATTCGGAGAGAGGAAGGTAAAGGTCTATCCTTGAGTTCTTTCACTTCTTCATCCTTCATTCTAGACATATGATCATCTACTTGTTTCCACCTTCCTTACCAGTCAGAAGATCAGCCTCCCGACTTCCACTAAACTCTTTATTTCTCAGGGGATCAGCCACCTGAGTACTCTCATCCAGAACATGGAAACCACTAAGTGGAGTGTCGGACCTTACATTCATATTCATAGCACTAGCCTCTTCTCCACCATTGTATGTGGATGCATAGTTAGATTGAAGTGGATTCTCATAACTTGCATCATAATTGCTATTAGTATTCCATTGGTGGGGTGAATTACCTCCACTGCACTGAGCCTCATAATGGTTTCCACCACAATACGAACATCTCACTTGAACGTTATTAAATCCATGTCCATAAGAATTCTCATCAGTTGAGGGTATACGAGCATCGGATCCAAGGACAGATGAATCCATTAAACTTGACACTTCTACTTTTCGGATACCACTGAATTGAACGCCGGATCCTAAGTTCATGGCATTGTCCTCTTCTCTATCATAAGGAAGTGTGGAAGCTAGGTCAATGCCTTGGTCTTGAGCCATTTGCCTGAGCCGTCCTTCAAGATTCTTGAGTGTCCTGTTTTGCTCCTCCCGGAAGGAGCTCCATTCAGCTTGGATGTCATTCAAGTGCGAGGGCCTTGAGAGTTTTGAAAGTTACGTGGGGAAAGATTGGCTAGGCCGACTTTGAAACATAGGATCGGGACTGTTCTGATTGAACCACTGATATTGATTGGAAAAATTGATATTTTGGTTCTGACTGAAGTTCGGGTTTTGATCGAATTCGGATTCCGAGAATTGAAACCACAGTTGAAAATTGCTTTGGCGGAGATCCGATTATTAAATCTCGATATTGCCGCCACGAAAAGCATTTACTTCAAATGTTACATCCATTCATGGGACGAAACGAGCAAGCGATGTCCCATGTTGTCACAATTCGACATGTGACTAGATTGAAATTTCCCTGATTACGGAAAGAATTGACTCGATCACGCGGAGGGAAAGAAATTGACACCGCCAACAATGGCGGTCGACAACATCTTCCACAGAACAAAACTTGTGAGTTCTGTGGAAAAGACGGGGTCTGATTCATAGGATTAAGCGACCTTTGAAGAGCCGTCATCTGCTGTTGCAGCATGGCGATCTGACTTTGCTCATCCATGTCCTCAATCCTCGGTAGAAGATTGGGTGACCCCTTTGTTTTTTTGTTTTTTTTTTATAAATTTTTTTCTTTGGAAAGGATGAAGAAACAGGAAAAGAAACGAAAACAGATACAGAAATCTACCTACGAAAAATTTAAAACAGAAAAACAGAAAACGAAAAAAAGGAGAAAAACGTGTTGAAATCTTCTGAGCCCAAAATGGAAGGGAAAACAGTGGATTTTGACCTCGAAAACGGCATCGAACGGCCGTAGGCGGTTCACCATGTCGTCGGCGTCGAAACGAGCTTTCCGAATTGGGGTCCTGCGCGCCAAACGGATACTCGAGCCGAAAGTTACGGCCAATATACTAACGAGTGCTAGAACGATCCCTTTGATCCAAAAGTTCGACCGCTAAAAACGTGGAGTCAGATAATTCAACCTCAGATGTCCCCGAATCAATGTTGAAACTATAAAGGATAGAAACAAAAACCTATCTACGAAAAAAATTTGTGATAAAAGCAGAAAAATCAATAAAAACTAGTCAAGGCGGGCGTCCAGGATGATTGGGCCGGACGTCTACTGAAGGTGTTAAAGTGGACGGGCGTTTGGCAATCCAGGCGCTCGTCCATTAGATAAAACAAAGCGAGTTTGTCGATTTCCAGACAGGCGGGCGTCTACTAGTCAAGGCGCCCGTTTGAGTGCGAAAAAAGCGGAAACAGAGCCAGACGAAAAAGCGAGAAAACTAAAGGGGAGAAACGCTAAACCTAGGGAAATTGATAACTATAAAAGTTAACTACGAACAGCCCTAATAACCTAAACTATAATCTACCTATGAAAAAGTTGTAACAAAAATAGAAAAATTAATAATGAATCGACAACACTTTTGATTCCCGGCAACGGCGCCAAAAACTTGTCACGGATTTTATCTAACAAAACAAACAAGTAATAAAATTTATAAATCCGGTATTCCCCAAGTGTAGGGATCGTAGTATAGCGATTAATACCGGAGTCGATCACAGGGAATCGGGGTATCTAGTTCATTAATTTTCCTAAGGTTGATACTATTATTACTAAACCTAATATGATAGAACGAAAGATAAAGCGACAGAGGATTGTCACCCAAAGCCAGGAAAGATAATTAAGAGACGAAAATAACTCTAATCTATAAACTAAAAAGAAAATAAACTTCGAAGATCACAACGAAGAACAAGGCACAAGATAATTTCAATTAATTCTAACGTAGAACAAGCAATGATCCACCTATCTCGCAACTCTCAATTTCTACCCTAGATCGTTTAGTGAAGATTTAATAAGGATGTGGTTCACCTATCAAAGGTATGAATTCCTACTCTCGTAGATAATTCGCCTATTAATCTTTCATCTCTCGATCCTAAAGATTATCGCTTCCATAACCAAAGTGTAAGATTTCTCAATCTAGCAACCTAGAAATTCAACCTAATCAACTCTCGTTATTTTTAGGTTAAAAGTCTAATCTTTACTACGGTGATCTAGGTCTAACAACGATTCTCATCAAACGTTAAACATCAAATAGCAACCATCTCTCGATTTAAATTGCATAATCAATACAAAACGTAATAAAGAAACAACTTTAAATAAAAACTCACAAAACAATCCAAGATTCGAAATCAAAACGCTGCTGAGAATCGGCTTCACAAAGCTCGTTCTAGGCTTAGCCTTAGCTCATCCTTGGAATACAAATCATATAAATGAAAAGAAGATAAAAAGATTTTTATGATGGTGGGAAAACGCAGCTAGGGCGCCCCCAAGGGGCCTGGGGCGGCCAGGGATCGAATTATGGTGTTTAGGGTTGCAGAAAACGCGTCTATTTATAAGTTTTTAGGTCGGTTTCAGCAAAGCGGTGGTGGGCGCCCGTCCGAGGATTCTCGGCGCCATCCGGTACTTTGAAATTTTCGAGTCGGGCGAGTCTTCTCAAACGCCCGTCTATGCAATTACGAGCGCCGTCCCACGAAAAATCTGAACATCCTGAATCAAAAGGCTCTTCCAGATGCTAGTCCACTCTTCCGGGCGCCCGTTTGGGTAAAAATCATGCTTTCTGAATTGGCGGCTCCGTGGGCGCCATCCATGCTTTGGGCGCTTGATCTAGGCTAACGGAGCATCAAGCGCCGCGTCAACTTGTAAATCTTCATTCCAACTTCAATATGCATCTTCCTCCCTCTGTTTAACCTTCAATTTAATATCTTTTTAGCTCATCCCTTGCCATGTAAATGTACCTACAAGGTAATAAAGCGTGCAAAATGTAGAACCATATATCTAGATAGAAAACACCAATAAAACCACGTAATTAGCTCGATTTTGCACTTTAATGATTTCAATCGCATTCTTTCAATATTCCATTTAAACCCTCACTTTTCTATAAAGTAATAAAACACGAAGGAAATTGCTACGAAATAGTATCATATATATCGTAAAAATCACCGTTAACAAATTATGGTGCCTCAAACCGACCCGATCTTTCAAAACCAACTCAAACCCACACAAACCAATCCAAGCTCAGCCCTAGAATCTGCTGAACTGGAATCTCCTTTACCAGATAAAGGAGTCCATAACCCTTGTTGTTTCAACAAGGCCCGCATCTTGATTTGCCATAGACTAAAACTGTTTTTTCCTGTAAATTTGTCGATTTTTACGTTAACTGCAGACATCCTTCTTGCCAAAGAACAAAACTTTAATCACAGAAGCCTAGCACCGGTGAGGGTCTTGGTGAAGATAAAATTCGTTCGTACAGATGATTCCCAGAACCTACGCTCTGATACCAATTTTTTATAACAAGATAGGGAATCCAGATGCAAGATAAATAATTAACAGATTCAATCTAACAGTAAACAATCACACGGAAATAACAGAAACAAGAAGAACACAAGATTTAACGTTATTTCCGGCGTTGTGCCGACTACTCCGCGGACAGAAAAGAGATATTTTATTATGCACTGAAATCTGGACGGATTACACACTCACGCTTTACAATGACCAATACAGATGGTATTTATAAGCACAGATCCCTAAAACCTAGCCGCCAAAGGATCTTTGTCAGATTGCCATAAATGCCCCAGATGTTGGATGACTCTGTTGATCCCAACTCACCGATCATTGCCACCGTTGCAAAACTCCATCAGTATTCAACACTTGATAGACTTGATGAAGTCTGCTGACAAAACGAGAATGTCTCGTGAGACTTCACCTGGCGATACACACAGACTTGAATACACTAATCAGCTGCTCATCACTCAGTTGACTTCCAGATTAGTTCCACCAGATTTAGAGTTTAAGTCATTTTGCTGACACTTTTAGCAAGTGGGGAACGTAGAATCTAAAGGTAAGAGAGACTTGCCTAACATCAAATGTCATATGATTAGTATCGGAATCAATAATCCAATCTTTATTCGAAATTGGTGTAGTCATGTTTAAGATCATACATGTATTGTTTGCAGTGGTAGTACTTATAGTAGGAGTACAATGAGAATACAATAAATGCTGAGATTATAAAATCATTATAAATTGATTACGAAGATATTTATTGATCTTGTAGAATATTCTCAACACGCCCCTGCAATAGAGACTCATATTCGATTTTGAAAGTTTCTTGACTTTCTTAGTGTTCATTACCATTTAAATTCTGACCAATAGACCTTCACTCCTCAATTTCCATGTTTATAGATTCGTTGTCTAATGTATCATTGGGATCTATGTCACATAAATTCAGATCGGATATATCCATCATAGGTTCCTCAAAATTGTACATACAAGATTCTGAATTTCCGAAAGATTCTTCCATTGAATTCAAGACTTAGAGAAATGTATATATCTTCTTGGAAGACCACATCCATAGTAATATACATGCGACTAGCTGAAGGATGATAGCATCACTATCCTTTTTTATATTTTGAGCATAACCTACATACAGGAAGTCACTTTTAGCGAAAATATACTTCGCTAAAAGTAATTCCTTTTTTAAGAGTAATTCCTTTTTTAAAATAGTGTTTATAAATATTTTTAATAGGTAAACTTAAGTAATTTATCATTTTAACGATATCTTTAAATATAGGTCTGTATTAGAGATATTGTAGATATTATTACACAATTTTATTTGATTCATTCACATCTTGTATTTATTGTGATTGATACGGTAGTTATTGTAGAGATACCCTCTCCTTGTATAAATACTCACTATGTACAACAATACATAATACAATACTCCAAATTCTTTCATGGTATCGGAGCCACCATAATTTTTATTACTTTTCCTTCCTTTCCCTCGGCTTTTTCCCTTTTCTTTTTTTTTTTTTCCTTTTTTTTTCTTTCTCTTCTTCTTCAATATGTCCTCCACATCGGAGATAACCTCCCCTGCTCCAGGCACCACCGGCTCCACCCTCCCCGCTCTTGTGCCTCTCAATTCCGGAGTTCAAGCTCCCAACAAACTCACCGGAGAAAATTATTCAATCTGGGAAATACAATTCCGATCCCTGCTCGTCGGTTATGATCTTTTTGGTTACGTTGACGGTTCTAAGCCACAACCACCGGCCACCATCACTGTTAATGGCTCCACCACACCCAATCCGGCACACAGTCATTGGTACCGCCAGGACCAGTTGATACTCAATGCTCTCATCGGCTCTTTGTCCACTCTTGTTCACGGCTCAATTCATGCCCCAAAAAGCTCTCAGGATGTATGGAATGCCCTGAAACAAATTTATGCCACACCATCTCGAGGACGCGTAAAGCAAATTAAAGACACCCTTAAACGCACTCTGAAAGGTACAATGTCTATCACTGATTATTTACAGGTTATGCGCAACAAATCTAATGAGCTCGCTCTCCTCGGCAAACCTATGGACCCCGAGGACCTCATCGATGTTATTGCGGACAATCTCGGTGATGAATACGTCGACCTAGTTCGTCTTTGTTCAAGCACGTGACACTCTCATCACCATTGAAGAGCTCCACGAAAAATTGTTGAATTATGATGCATCTCGACGACGTCTTTGTCCCTCATATCCCTCCGCCGTGGCTCATGCGCCTTCCAACCACCACCTCCTGCAAGGACTCCTCACAATCACGAGTAATACAGTAATTCGGGCAATACTGACCCGACCCCAATAAGCAATACCAAGGTAAATGCCAAATGTGTCGTGGTAATGCGGGGACATAGTGCTCGCTTTTGTCCAAATTTTCGATTCACTCCGGTCACCGGCTCTCCTCCTCCCCCTCCACCACAACCATGGCGTCCCACCGCCCTCAAGCCCACATTGCCGCAAGCTCGGCGGTACACCCTCCCGTGGCTTCTTGGCGGTGGTGCATCGCACCATGTTACCAACGATCTTGAGAATCTTTCTCTTCTGCTCCCTACTCCGGCTCCGACGATCTCATGATTGGCGATGGTACTTCTCTTTCCGTTACTCATACTTGCCTCAACCAAACTCCTCCTCAAATTTAAATTTTACACTTCGTGATGTTTTATGTGTGCCAAATATATCTCGTAATTTGCTATCTATTTCTAAGTTTTGTCAAACTAATCATGTCTCTGTTGAATTTTTCCGGACTCTTTTAGTGTTAAGGAGATTCCCACGGCACGTGCCTTCAGCGGGACCCGCTAAGGATGGACTTTACACCTGGCCTACAACACCTCTTCTCGCTTTGCCGCCTCCGCCGCCTCTCGGGATACTTGGCACTCCCGTCTTGGTCACCCTGCCCCCCTATTTTTCGTTCTATTAGTAACATTGCAAATTTACCTTTTTCAAATAATGTGCTTTCTGAACACTGTGATGCTTGCTTTTCGAATAAAAGTCATAAGCTTCCGTTTGGTTTGTCCACGTTACGTTCCGTACGTCCACTTGAAATTTTGTTTTCTGATGTTTGGACCTCCCCTATTTATGGCATTGATGGCTCTAAATATTATGTGATTTTCGTTGACCATTTCACCAAGTATATATTGTTTTACCCCCTCACACGTAAAAATGATGTCGCCACAATTTTTCCACACTTTAAAAGCCTTGTTGAAAAATATTTTGACACCACTATAAAAGTCCTTTACTCGGACAATGGCACTGAATTTATCGGTCTCCGCCCTTTCCTCGCTTCCCATGGGATTTCTCACTTTACATCACCACCTCACACACCCGAACATAACGGTTATTCGGAACGCCGACATCTTCACATTGTCGAAACTGGCCTCGCGCTCTTAACACATGCATCTATGCCCACCTCCTACGCCCTATGCCTTTGCCACATGGTATATCTCATTAATCGGCTCCCACTCCCACTCTCCACATGACCTCTCTTTTGCCAAGATATTTGGTCATCCGCCCAATTATGAAAAGCTACGCACCTTTGGTTGTCTCTGCTATCCATGGTTAAGACCTTACACGTCCCACAAACTTGAACCCCGCTCCCGCGCCTGTGTGTTTATTGGTTATTCTCTCACTCAGTCGGCTTACCTATGTCTTGACACCGCCAATCATCGCATTTTCACTTCCTGCCATGTCAAATTTGTAGAAAATGTCTTCCCTCTTCGATCGATCGCTACATCCTCACACGAACCGACCCCTCCCATCCATGCTTGGATTCCCGACCCACCACCTGTCCCCCCTCCACCCCCCTCTTCCTCTTCCTCTTCCTCTTCCGACCCCCCACCCCCCTCTTCTTCTTCCGACCCCCCACCCCCCTCCGTCCCACACTCCCATCCTATGATTACTCGGGCTAAAAATAACATCTCCAAACCCATTCAAAAGCTCTCCCTCCTAAGTACTCTCTCCCCCACTACACCCGAACTCACCTCTCTCTCCCAAGCCCACTCTCCAGCTTGGAAATCAGCCATGCAACTCGAGTACGATGCCCTTGTCAAGAACAACACGTGGGACCTTGTGCCTGTCGACCCTTCTTTCAATATTGTGGGCTGTCGATGGGTTTACCGTACAAAATATCTAGCTGATGGTTCTTTAGATCGCTATAAAGCTAGACTCGTTGCTAAGGGATTTCATCAACGACCTGGTGTCGACTACTTTGAGACTTTTAGTCCGGTGGTCAAACCCACCACTATTCGGGTTCTCCTTACGCTTGCCACTTGCCATGGCTGGCCTCTTCGCCAGCTTGATGTTAATAACACATTTTTGCAGGGTTCTTTATCTGAGACAGTTTATATGCAGCAACCACCTGGCTTTTCTGATGCCACACATCCGGATTATGTTTGCCGCCTCAACAAGGCGTTGTATGGCCTCAAACAGGCCCCTCGTGCCTGGTACTCTGAGCTTCGCTCTTATCTTATTTCTGCAGGTTTCAGGAACGCTCACGCCGATGCCTCTCTTTTTATATTTCAAGATGGACCATCTTTTCTCTATGTCCTCGTCTATGTGGACGATATTATTGTTACTGGCTCTCAGCCAGATGCGGTTCAATCCTTTATTGCCAAACTTGGCACTCGGTTTTCTATTAAAGATCTCGGGCAGCTGACATATTTCCTTGGTATTGAGGTTATTCCCGTCCGATGGCCTTCGTTGTCTCAACGAAAGTACATACTCGAGCTTACGCCAAAACACGCATGGACAAGGCCAATTCGGTCTCCACCCGGTACCTACAGACATTTCTCTCTCTTTACCCCAACCTCACGGGACCACACTTTCGATGCTACCTTGTTCCGCGGTGTGGTTGGCGACCTTCGATGCTTATTATTCACGCGTCCCGACATCGCATTCGCCGCAACAAACTTGCACAATTCATGCATGCTCCTACGGATATACATTGGACCTTTGTTAAACGCTTCTCCGGTATCTTGTTGGTACGATAGATCATGGTTTACACATTTTTCGCGACTCCCCTCTTGTTCTCCATGCTTTTTTGGATGCCGACTGGGGCGGGAATAAACCCGACTACACATCTACAGGCGCTTATGTCGTCTTCTTGGGCCGTAATGCCATTTCTTGGCACTCCAGGAAGCAACGAACCGTTGCCCGCTCCTCTGAAGGCCGAATACAAGTCCGTTGCGATACCGTTGCGAACTCAAATGGTTATTATTTCTCCTCCGTGGATGTTGGCTTTCCTTCCTCTCACGTCCGGTTATTTATTGTGATAATCTTGGCGCCACTCAACCGTCCTCCAACCCGGTTTTTCACTCGCGTATGAAACATGTCGCCATTGATTACAACTTCATTCGTGATCGAGGTTACCCAAGGTGTCGTCCCAGCGTTTCCCATGTTCCTGCTTGGGACCAGTTGCCGACGTATTGACCAAGTCTCTCCCCCGTCTTGACTTTGTCTCTTGGCGTGACAAGTTGTGTCTCCGTTCCCGCAGCCCAACTTGAGGGGGCGTATTAGAGATATTGTAGATATTATTACACAATTTTATTTGATTCATTCACATCTTGTATTTATTGTGATTGATACGGTAGTTATTGTAGAGATACCCTCTCCTTGTATAAATACTCACTATGTACAACAATACATAATACGATACTCCAAATTCTTTCAGTCTGTCTGCTCCCGACCGTATTGCATGAAGAAATTCTCAAGAATCTGGCTCTTCTTGTTTTTCTAGCGTGGTTTTTTGGTATCTAATAAGTCATTTGGCATGTCCTTAAAGCGACAAAATATAGTTTTTTTTTATGTTATTGTCATTTCATTTTAATTATTCTTGATTATCCAATTAGGTTCTTTGGCCGGTGGCAGCCTGTAATTTAATCATTATTTTAATTACTTGATGATTTTTAATTGGTCGTTTGACTTGAAGAAAACTCTGGTTTGAAGGGACTATGCTATTTTTAGCCGGTTTGATAAGATCAAGTTCTCATATTTGACATTGTCATTGCCTTAGGAAACACAAAGAGCATATATAAAAACAAAATTCTACTGCCACTCTCCAAATTTTATTACTGATATTATATTATTTATGAAATCATAATAAATTATTTCGGCATCACGATTATTTTTAATGAACATAATGTCAAATGGTGTAATCGACGTTCTTATTAAAAACCAAAGTTAGTGACAATCGACGTTCTTTATTCAAAGCTAAAGTCGATAAAGACCGAAGCGTTTACGTTATAAAAGTGTCAAAAAGGAACGTCAATGACGCTGACGTTTCTAGTGTGGTGTCGAAAATAAAAATAAGAATATATATGTAGTGCCGGAAGTAGGAAAAAAAAAATAATCAAAAAAGGTGCCGATAGTAAAACTGAGGGTGCCAACAGAATTATCCCACCACCCCATCCCACCCCACTCATGGACGGAGCCATGTTAAGGGTTTAGGGTGGCAAAGCCTATTCGGTTGTTATGTTTGGTATACCAGAAAACGTATATAATTTAATCTAACACAATCATTTATCTTATTATAGCTCACCCGATTATATATAGATAGTCCACTAGCTCATCCAAATATAAATTTCTTGCTCCGTTATTGACCCACGCACCCTTTAAGCTAAAAAAACTTGGGGTAAGGTTCTATATATTTTATACTTATTTTCTCATTATTTATATTGTTTTTTGAAAGGGAAAAAAATTAAAGGGTTTTGATGGATTTTGCTTTGGTCATCATCTTGGGTCAAGGCTCTTTGAGCACTTAGAGATGTGTTGATGGACTACCCATCAAATACAATCTCTTAATAATAAAAATGAAATTTTCAACTTTACAGAGGAAGTTTGTTTGTAAAAGTACGCTGAGAGCTGAGTTTGGATTGATTTGAGTGAGTTTGTGTTGGTTTTGAAAGACTCGGGTCGGTTTGGGGCATCATAATTCGTTTCCCAAATCAAATCAAATCGAAGTCAACCCCAATGATTTGATTGGATTGGTTTCGGTTTGGATTGGATTGGTTTCGGTTTAACAAGCCTAATAAAAAAAAGACAAAACCAACCCCTTTTTTTTTATGCAAAAACTCTAAATAGCTACATCCAAACTAAAATAAATTACAAACCAAAATGATAAAGAAAAACCTTAAAACAACTAACAAGTAACAACATATTACAATATAATTCAGCTACAATCAATCTTCCATAGTTGCATACTTACATACATGCATTTACTGATTTATATATTTACATCAAAAGAGCGAAATGCTGAACTAAACTCCACTATTGAGCTAAGTGGGTCGAGAGTCTAAAATTGTTATATACTGGGTTATATTGAAAAAATAATTGGGTTATATTGGGTCGGTTGGGTAATGGGTATAATATATATAATTAATGTAAAAAAAATTGGTTTGGTTTGGATTGGATTGGGTATAATTAAAAATATCTGAAACCAACCCAATGCAGTTTGGATTGGTTCCAAACCAAATCATTCATTTGGTTTGTAATTGGCTTGGTTAATTCGGATTAGTTTGGATCGGTTTACAGTTTGGATCGGTTTACTGGTTATTTTGCTCTACCCGACTGAGCTATGCATTGTGTTAAATTGTTTTTCTTTAAACGTGGCAAGTGAATTCATGATTTTCCGCTCCCCCGTAATGAACATGAATTTCTCATTTTAATCTTATACTCCATATTAAGCATCTATTTTGTGCTCTCACTCATTACATTTTTTGGTTGAGAAGATATGCAAGAATATCTATGGCCAACATTCTTTTTTACACATGTCGAATGTCTATTTCCGACTTTTATAAAGTCGAATCTAAACAGAAGTATTCTGCCACGGTATGTACATTCGTTGTGGTGCCATTAACAAACGTATTTGCCTAATAAATGGTACTAATTCAAGACACAAAACGAGACAAACTACATAGATAAAAATCTTTATGGTTTGGAATGGAATCATTGTTATCATACAAAAGATGAAGCCTTTGACTTGACTGTCATTAGTCAAATGTTAACATTTGGTTGGTCCTTAATTACATCTTAACTTTAGCGGTTAACGTCTAAGGTCAATCTCTAATTGCATATTCTTTAATTTGGGTTTTAGTCATTTAACTTTAAGTATATTTCTTAGCATTTGTCCACATATTGTATTGGTACAATTAGGGCATCTTTTACCGGATCTTCCATGGATATTTCATGGTGCTTATTATTTATATATTCACATGTTTGACTTTGTCAAATCTTTTAATATTTATAATTTTATTTAAAATATGTTTTAAATGATTAGGCATTATTAGGTTCTTAATCATTGGATACAAACTAGGAGGAATGAGAGAGAATGACACAAACATTTCATCAATTACAAAAAATGATAGCTTTTTGAAACTATTGCATAAAGGACAAAATAATTTTTTATTTTTATTTTTATATTGTTTGGCGCATATTTAACCCCAAAAAAAATAACCAACCCACTTTTTTTTTCCTCCATCATTTTGAAACACTCATATCCCTCAATTTACAACTCTAAATTTGAAAAGTCTTTCACCAAATTTTTTTATTTTTTTATTCTTTTTATTTTGAGACCATATTCAACATATTTCGACGTGATTTCAGAAAATCCGCTGTCAAAATTCACTACTGTTCGAAATTCACTGTCGTTATTTACTGATTTTCAGGATTCACTGGATAGATTCACGGAGTGAAATTCGACAGTGAATCTCACGAAAAACAATGTAATTATATGTATGCACGCGCTAAAAACCCTTAAAAAAAGCACATTGTGGGCTTTGGACCCAAAACTTTTAGAAAGTAAGGTTAAACAAGCAGAAAAGGGGGAACCCATTTTGGAGTTGTGTGTTGTTGCAAAACGACGTCTGGAGAAAAGTCGAATCTTGACACTAGATTCGACTTTCCAGACTTACCATACACCAAACTGAACCAACCATTTGAAAGACAATTTTAGACTTTATAAATAAATAAATAAAAAAGGCTTAATTTTTCTCAAGCAGGTTTCTGATAAGAATTCTGCTCTCTAAACTCTGACATGGCGGAACGAATCATCCCAGCAACATCGGATCGAACGAATAAATGAGTACTGTCAATAACCTGTATTATGAACTTCTGTGATTGAGGCAATGTTGTATTCATGTTGACAATAAACTGTGCCATTGGTATGTCACTGCATATATGAACATAAACATGAAGAATGTCATATAAATAATAAAAATGAAGAATATATTATGTAAATTAATCTCATTTCAAACAACCGTTGTATCAAGTGTAGTGCATTGTGGCTACATATTTCTACTGTCTTTCACCATACACACTCTTACTACGTGAAAGAGAATGGGATTGTGTGGATAGAATACATGCAACTTAATACAACTCACTTAAGGATAAGTTTTTTCCTGTGATCATAGTATGTTGCAGCATTGTGGCTTGATAAAACCGTTGTGAGAAAGATTGTATCAAGTGACGCGCGTCATATCGTTTCATTTCTACTCTCTTTCACATAGTATGAGTGTTTATGGTGGAAAAAAAAAACGATATAAACAAAAGGATGTGATGCTTGTGACTTGATACAAGTTTTCTACAACGGCTGTACCATAGAATCTCTCTGATACAGATCCATTTTCTTCAATACAATCTTAAGGTCCTCACAATTTTTCAAAAGTAAAAAGGTCTATCAAGAATCGACGATGCATGTCACTGGTACAACATTCCTACTACGGGTTTGTACCGTAAAATCTTTCCCTACATATCCATTTTCTTCACTACAACATTAAGGGCTTCACATTTTTTTTTTTGGAAGTAACAAGGTCTATCGAGAATCGACACGAAAAAGAGTTTACCATGTAATGAATAGTCCTTTCACAGCTTGAGACATGATGAAATTGCCTTTAAAACTGCATAAAAACATCTATATAAGTATGCTACATAGAAAGAACAGAAAGATAAAGAGGGTTAAGAAAAGAATTTGAGAAAATAAATGTAGCAATTATATTATCCACATTGACAACAAGGCATGATCTGTTCAACAGTTTTAAACTGCAAATGCCAAGAAATTAGCCGGTGATTCCGAATGCAAGACCACAGGACAAACATCGCGTGTTATTGCGCATTCAGGTTTTCCGCTAAATATACAGGAAGGAACAAGGACCCTTTATTTGCACCAATGCAAACATACTGTGCCACCACGCTACGTTGGCACTACACACTATCGACATTTTAAAAGTGAATTCCTTGACTAAACAATTGACTTTCGTGGATTATGAGGATCGACCTTTTAAAAGTCGATTCTAGACTAAATAATGGACTTTTCGTAAGTGAATTGTATATGTTGCCACTTGTATGTGTATCATTAGGCAGTTGTTAAAGGCACCAAAACAAATCTAATTTCGAGGCACCACACTAACATTCAACCACTTGAATGTCGAATCCAATCTCCAACAACATTGACTTTGTAAAGGTCGAATGTTCATTTCTGACCTAAGTAAAGTCGAACCAAGCCCAAAGTTTGATACCATAGTAGATTCGATATGGTGCGTTTAACGAGAGCAGTATCATTAATTTAGGATGTCAATACTAATGATTAGAATAGTGGCAATGTAGCAAACCACTCAAGATAACAGCAAGCAATGCATACAACTTTACTTTACATAAAACAATGAGTTCCCTTGCAAGAAACATCTAAAAAATATAACACACTTAATTCTCATGAATCATGTCATATACCAAAGATTATGATAAGCAGATTCAATGTAAAGTAACAAAATTTACTCCAGATTATACACGAGGAGCCTTTATTTACACCAAAGCGGTTTTGCCAGTGCACCACACCGAATCATCTTTTTGAAAGTCGATCACTTTTGAATTTCGAAAAGTCCCTTGACCTAATAATCAACTTTCAAAAGGTCCATTTGGGTGTGGTGCACGGTGCAAATAAAACTCCCTTATGCCCATTATTGAAAAACTACCAGCAGAAAGCAAACCAAAGATTTCCTCCCAAAAAAAAAAAAAAAAGCAATGAAATCACGCCTCTCCTCCTAACAACAGCATTAGCATTGAAATCAAGCATTGAACAAAATATGAGGTTGCGAACGAGTATGTTGAAATTATGAAGCTTCACATCAGCTCAAAAAGCTCTAAAAACACAGATATCAATTAACAAGGATAATGAAACTATTTGTTTTAGTTTGTAGCTTACAAACCAATATATTGGCTGAAGGAGCGATTTCACATACCAACGTTTAACAAATTTAGATGTGAGAACAAAGCCGCCGATTGAGGGTTACCTATCGGATGATGCCGAATTGATGAACTTGAAGCAATTGGATGGTGGATTACGGTGGCCGGAGGTGGCGAGTGGCGAGTGGCGAGTGGATTTGCAATTGCCTTCTGCCACGCCACGTCTATTTGAGTATTTTCCCTCCCCACGTTTTCATTTTATTACACAATAGAAAAAATGTCAAACAAAAAAACACTATAAGAATTTTTTTTTATCAGAAACAAAAAGGATATTTGATAGTGAAAGTGAATTTGAAAATGAATTACGTTAATTTTCTGTACAAACCAAGATAATTCATCTTTAAATTTAATTTAATTTTCATTTTCATCTTCATCGATTAAATGTCTTTTTTAACACAAAAAAAAAAAATTCTTATAGTCCTTAAATTCTTACATCTTTCTAAATATGTATTAATTGACAATTAACTATTTTTTTTCTAATCCTTATTTTTTTCCATCAATTTTATAAAAAATACCAATTACACCATTTGATGTATATAAAACATACTATTGTAAAACGTCTCGTCTCCTATTAAGGGTATTTTAATCTATTTAGAATAGTGTAATTGATATCAAGGGCGGATTAATGAATTTGTTTCAGTGGGATAATCGGAGTTTAAAACTATATTTTTGTCAAAAAAAATTTGTTTCAATTGAATAACCGGAGTCTAAAACGACATTTTTTAGCAATGAAACAACGTATTTCAATAAAAAAAAATGATCATTTTAATACTAAAAAAATCTCGGAAGTCAGTGGAGTAACGTGACCTAATTAACCCTGCATAATGTATGTCCACCCCTAATCGATATGTTTTAGCTATGATAGTGCAATCGATACGTAAATAAGTGTCGGAAAATAGGGGTTGCGTCTTTAGAAGAATAAAATAAGATCTGAAAATGGGAATAAAGACAAAAAAAAATAGATAGTGGTTGAGAAGGAAAGCAGCGCGTATTTACTACGTGTGTTATTACACGTTGTTCTTCTGTGGCGTGTAAATACGCGCAGCGTTTTGTCGTTCTCAACCACAATCTTTTTTTTATCCTTTTTACTCATTTTAGATTAAAAGTGATACTTCACAACATTTTCCTACGGAAAATAATATGTCTACATTATACCGTTTGCATAAAATATGTATAAAATGATTTCATTTTCCAATGTTTTTTTTAAATGGGGGAAAGCTTAGAAACGGATTTTTGTCCGGGAAAATATTGGAGAGACTTACCTTTTCCCATACGGGCTTTTTTTTTGTTGGATTCGGCCCATTATAAGTAAAGCCCATAGTAGGTTAGAGATTTTACGATGCAACAGTTCTGGAATATAATACATTTTTATCGTGCGTACAATGCTAAAAATGAAAATTTGTAATGTACGTCATTCAGTACAATCTTCATACTTCATACAACGGTTGAATTGTATAATTTGTCTAATAAGTTTTTTTTTTTTTCTTGAAAGGTATAATTTGTCTAATAAGTTTGGTGGTACGGGTAGTTGCTATGGATTTTGTATTATTGATGTAAGTCAATCAGGCGATCGTTTTTACGATGTTTTATCCCGATTCTCATAGGTTTATTGGTGTTTCCGTATCTATTTGAGCAATTATTGTGATGACTTGGACCATTTTGCGTACTAGTAAATATTATAAAAACCAATTCTTTTGTCAATTATCCAGGCTTAATAGTCAATTTTTTTATCGGATTTACACGTGGTATCTTTATGTTTTTGTTTTGTAGCTCAGATACCAAGGCTCAGGAGCTTAGAATTTGAAGTGTCAAAGCGTAGATTTGATCGTGGCTCAATTCGATGCATTAAAGTACGAGATATCAAGTTTTCAAGACCTTTGGTGGACGTCAATCACCTTTGGCGTACGCCAGGAACATTGTGAACTGAAGCAGTGGATCTCCATTGAGTTGGCGTCCGCCAACCTCAGCAATGGCGTCCGCCATTATTTCAAATTCCCGCCCAAATTGAAGACCCGATCTACTGAAGATTATTAAATGCCTAACACTTGCCCCAACTACTTGTCAGAGTTTGGCGGCCGCCATTAAACTCTTGGCGGACGCCAATTATGTGCAAAAAGACTTTGGCGGCGGCGACAGACTGACCGGCTCATGGACGCTTGATAGTCATATAGATTCAACATTTAAGAAGGGCATTTACACCTTCAAAAAAAAAGGGAGGGCATTTACTCTTTCACCACACACTTTTTTACTCTCTCTTTCACACTCTAACTTGAAAGCACTTTAACCGCAAGGCTCTTCTAGCCAAAAATCCATCATTTTAACATCTAATTCAACTTGTAATTATTAAGAATTCTTGTTTTGATTCTAGAATCTTAATTGGATGCAATTTCTTCATCTTTTGGTGTAAAACTCCATTGAAGCTTTTCTAATCGAATGAAAGTTTCATTCTTCAAGTTCATAGCTTGAGGTGGTAAGTTCTTTTTATTTACTTGTTATTTAATTGTTCTTGTAGATATGAAATTCATTCTTGACATGTTGGAGGCTAGTTTTCTTACTAGTCAAGATGAAATCCATTCTTGTTACGTTAAAAGTTACGTGTTAAATGTTTTTACCGGACATGGTTCGGTATCCGAACAACAACGTTACAACAAAATTCACCGCTCCAGTCTCAGTTCCTTGATAACATGAACAATTCTATGGATTGTTTTTTTTGTGTTTATTTAATGGCTTTTTCCCCCCTTTTTTTGGTATGTGTGTGTGTGTGTGGGGGTTGGGGGGGTGACCATGGATTGTATATAGACATGTTGGTTTATCTTTAGTAAACGCAATACAAATAAATGGGCAAAAACTCCTATAAACGGTTACATCCACAAATGTTCTGGTCTATTTTTAGAATTTCATAACGAAAGTACATTCCTAATTTACAATTTTTTTTTTCCAATGAAAATCCTCAAAATCAAGAGATAAAATAGATTTAAGACTATAAAGCATTGTGAATGAAAATAAAATACAACACAAATTTTATGTTGGTAACACATGCAAATCACAGTTAGTCTGCAAAACCAAATAGAATCCAATATTTTAAAATGGACCTCTCATGTAAAAACTTTCACCAATATATTAAACAAAAAGTCTTGACTTGTTGGTCCAAAACTTACACCAGACCAATTCAAAATTTCACAAAATACAATTTCCTTATTTTGGACACAAGAAGAAAGTTCTAGATTCCAAATTCCTCAACTTCTCATGGGGCTCCAAACCTGCCAAAATATACATGTAGCACACTATAGTAAAGAAATTCAAGAATCAAAAGAAAAGGAAGGTAATCAAATAGAAAAAAATATTTAATTTCATTTTTGTGTGCGCGTCTAATTGCGAGGCTGTAAAAATAAATTTAAATTCATTCCAAGAAAAAAAGTTTACAAATTTATATTCATAATAACTTCATAAAATTAAAGAAATAAAAATTGACAAAACACTTTATAGTCTATTATGTCCCAATCTACCGTTTACATGTCTCCACTAACATTACATCACTCTAATTTTACCCTACTATTATCCTATCTCACCCACCTCTACCACTAGCGGGTCCAAAGGGCAATAGAGTAAATTTTGCTCTTATCCTACCCCACCACCGCTACCCACTAGTGGATCCAGAGGGCACTAGAGTGAAATAATGAACCATAGGGGTATCAATGATGTTTTTTTTATATATATTTTTTAATAACAAAACGTTTTAATACCAACTAAAAATAAAACGGATAGCAGTGGGGTCATTTCCTCACCTTACATCTTACCCCTTAAGCCATTACATTCTGCTTCACCACACAACACCATTCATTTTATTCTTCAATGTGTCGGAACGCAAAAAAAAGTTTATTTCATATGCAAAATTATGCAATCATTTTCATTCCATTCTAAAAAAAAATTAGAGAACGCAAAAAAAAAAAAAAAAAATCCATGTGTTTTATTCAATCATTCTCGTTCTATTCCAAAGAAAAAGTGGTCACTGAATTGATTGTTTTGGTTTTATTGAATTACTGAAATGAAGAATTACATCTCATATTTCGACTGAAATGGTGGTCTAAAAGATATTAACCAAATAAAAAATAAACAAAAAAAACTGACTAAAGATATAAAGAACATTTGAATATTTTTTGACCACCACATAATGATTTATTTCAAATACTTCTCCATCCAATCCATTCTTTAAACATCATATTTATCACCTCTTTGAATATTATAAAAAAAAACTACCTTGAAAATAAATTTAAAAGAAAATTGTCTGTTGTAACACCATTAATCATACTTAAGAACTTTTGGCCCTTAAACCGTTATATCACAACGAAATGAGTGACACAACAGGGCATATACACCGTTGCACATGACCTCGTTATGACAGAACGGTTGTGCTCGTATCAATAATCGATTTTACGTAACAACGGGAAAGAGAATGAATTTACCTTCGAGATTGAACTGCGAATAATAAAGCTTAAAACACTTTGGATCACCACTTGGTAGCAAAGGCCGTCTCTTTTCTTTCAAATAAATCTCAACCACCGCCTTAATCAAATCTCCGACGGTGTTTTCCGGCGAAGTGATCACCTGAACTGGCCCCAAACTGTTCTGTATCGTCACCTTCATCAGCAGCTTCGTGGGCTCGGCGCCGGAGCTGCCGTCTTTTCCACATTTTGACGAGAATAAAGAAGCCATTTTTTTTTCCTTTCTTTTTGTCCCTTAAACTCACAAATTTTCCCCCTACGTTCTGATTATTTATGCTTCAAAAAAAAAAAAAAAAAAGATCGGAATATTGCTATTTAAGGGGATGTAAAAAGTATGATAAGCACTTATTTGTGATGGTATAGGAAACGGAAATATGTGATTCTTCAAATTTGTACTCCCTCTGTTTTTTAACCAGTCGGGAGAGAAGCATCATATAGATTAAAAAAACGATTAATATATCTGAAATAGAATACAAAATAATATTATTACCCTTTATTTCTTGTACATGAAAAATTGTACAGAAATTTGCGTTATTTAACTAAAGGGTAAAGGTGGAAAAAAATAATAAATGCTACAGGTAAATAAAATTGACAGTTAAAAAAAACGGATTAAGAAAGTGGTTAAATATAATTAATTTTAATGATAAAAGTCTATAATACTCTTTGACTATCATTAATATTATAGTTGTAACGTAAGTAAATGTATAAATAAATTCAGGGTAAAGGGTTCTCAAAAAAATAGGGGTAAAACGAAGGAAAAATATAATAAATATTTCATTGGTATTCGAAATAGATTTATAATATGAGACAAATTATAAAACCTAAACAGACTTACATTTTGGGATGAAGGTAGTAGATAACAAACCACTGTATTTGTATACAGTAGAACCGATTTCTAAAAGTTAGTTTTGAAACCAAGAACCGGCTTGTCGTACGGAAAGTCGGTTCTTGGTTCCAAAACCGACTTTCACTGAGTCGGTCCTATTATGGACCATGGTGCACATGTATATTGTTGTACGAGTATAATATGTGTGCTGCAAATAATAGACTCTTTCACAATATGTTGTGCTGCAAATAATAGACTCTATCACAATATGCTAGAGATAAGTCGTGTATGAAGTTAGCCAATTTGGAAGAATCTGTAACACATAGTATCATTATGCAATAAATTGTGTGGTATAAATTGTTCTACGTAGGCTAACTACACAAGGGTAATGATATTAGCACTAAAGAATTAATTAACAAGTGACACAATTTTGAAAATTTTGGTTCTCCTAAGTCCTAACTACACATTTTTATTACACTTTTAGAACACTTAACATTTGATCCAGCGTTGGATCTCTCAAAAGTCCAATATGTGTAACAAAAAATCTAGTTAAGGGAACACAAATGTCATAATAATGAAAAATAAGTACTGTATTTTAGGTAAGGAACCAAAAACGTCATATTTTAATTATTTCTCAACCTATATTATGTGATACGTGACACAAACAGTAAGATTAACTTATACATCACTTGTACTTAATAAACATTTAACATATACATCAGTTATATCATACTATTGTTTATAGTACTTAGTTAAAAGGTGTTTGTTAGAAGAAAAAAAAGTTAATACAATAATTGGCAGATGAAGTTTCGAGGAAGCTGCAATATTTTTGTTTTTGTGTGTCATGGAATTTGTTGTTCCTATCAGTTAAGAGGCAAAGCTGCATAATCCGGGGCTCCAAGATTTTTGACATGAGTTTAGAAATTTATTAATTTTTTTCCGTATCACTCACATATTTGGATATATTCGATTCTATAATGTAATTATGAGGTAGTCGATAAAAATAGGAAGTCAACACGTAAAATTTAGAGGATCAATTTCACACACACATATATATATATATATATATATATATATATATATATATATATATATATATATATATATATATATATATATATATGTTATAAAAACTTATTTACTATTTATACAGAATATTTTTTTATTTTAGAAATTCAGCAGACTCGCTACTTACTATGTAGAGCCGCCCCTGTGCATAATAATAATAATTGATTGGCTTCCAAACAAGAAGATGAAAAAAGCAAAAACATTTCTTTCTGTTTGTAATGAATTAAAGTAGGCTAATGATTCAATATCCAAGAATATCATCTGATGCAGTTCTGAACTGGTGTAAGGTTGTATTTGTTAATTAGACCATTCATTCTATAATATATATATATATATATATATATATATATATATATATATATATATATATATATATAAAAACCCTAACTATAGTGAGTGTTACCACTCTCCAGTATCCCGATGGGATGAGTGTAGATGTTAATAAGATGCGTAGTTGCTCAGATTCATTAGCTTGCTGTTATAGCAAATTACTGAAAGAAGTCAAAAGCTAACTTTACGTGGTTGAACCTCCACACTCCAACTTAAAAGGTCAAATTTGTCCTTTTAAAGACTCAAATGTTTTACTGTTATGTCATATCATGGGGACTCATCTGATTAAGGGTGTACACGGATACGAATTATCCAAAACCGAACCGATTCGAAGTCATTTGGTTCGATTCGGTTCGGTTTTGGTTAGTAATATATAAAGCGAAATTTTTAGGTTCGATGACGATATAACACTATAAATTATCCATAACCGAACCGAATAAATAACCGAACCATTAACCGAAATTGAATAGAAAATAGTAACAGAAATATCTATAATTAACTAGTATAACTAGTTTTAAATAATTCAAAATATTATATAATCATTTATGAAAAATTGCATATAACCTAACCAAAATTATAACCGTATATGAAGAATTGTATATAACAGAATCGTTATCCGAAACGATTTTTAACCGAATTAAAAATTCGAATAAAAACTAAACCATTTATAACCGAATAGAAATGTTATATTTATTTCAAATTTCGATTAACCGAATTGAACCAAGCCGTATATTTCGATTCGGTTCAACTTAGTTACCTACAATAAACGGTTTAGTTTTCGGTATTAAATTTCAATTAACCGAAAATTTCGATTCGGTTTACAGAAAGATCATTAAGTATACCAAATCGAATCGTGTGCACTTTACCCTAATGTAGTTGTGAACCGGCGTAAGGTCGTATTTGTTAGACTATTATATATGACAAGAAGGATGTGTGGATATGTTAAAAGACTTGGTTGTCAAGGGTGGCCATTAGAGTTTAAAATATTTTTTTAATAATAAAATTATATTTTAACAAATAAAACCATATCTATCTTAAAAAAAAGCAAATATATATATATATATATATCGTTCTAACTCTAAAAATAATTCCGATCGTTAAAGGATCAGATGACCTTTCCATGGATAGGTCGGGTCCCCGCCCCGGTCGTCCTTATGCAATTGGGGATCATAGGCGTAAATTTTATTTTAGGGCTCGGGACATGTATATATTTACAAAATATAGCTAAATTATCCAAAGGTTGAAACTTAAAAGGAAGAATAAATTAATGTTTAGAGAATTAGTTATGGTGAATGTTGCTTGAGATCACATGTCTAAGATGTATGTTTAATTTCGATGTCTAAATAAAAACTACGTCGTTTTATATGTATTTTAATTATATGTTTTGTTTTTTTTTAAAATTAAAATACACATAAAATGACGTAGTTTTTATTTAGACACCGAAATTACACACATCTTAAACATGTAATCCCATCCCAGTCGATGTGGGGTTGTTGTGTTAAAAACACCACTACACTTTATGTGATCGCAGATATCCAAACATTATGACTCATCTTTCCAAGAATAGTCATACATTCAGTATTAATTTTACCACATCTTACGCAATACAATTAACACCATTAATTTTATTGGAACATATCATGATAAATAATTGAATGATGATAATACTGCAACAATTTATACACAACATTGTCCACAACATTAGTATTTTTATTTTAAATATTTAAAAAAATTAAATCAAATTATTAAGAGGACCCACTGCCAAAATACTCATGTTGTGTAAAAATTGTTGAGTTTATTATTAAAAAGTACAATTTGAAACTTGAAATATTTAAACAGGACAATGGATTTTTTATTAGGTAAAAGAACAAATGGTTTATTCCACTCTAATTTGAATTTTCTTATGTTTAATTACAAAATGAATATGTCTTTTGATCTCGAGCGTCAAAAGATCGTGATTCTTTCACCATATTATTTTTTTTATTCGTTCTCTTTCTACAGACATCTCATTGATATTTTTCAATGTCATTTCGAGGTCGTTTTGTCAAAAACAATGAAACAATGGAGCATTAGAATAGTGGTTTTGAGGTCAATTCCACTATTGGATTTGCATAAATTTTACTTGTAGTTGGGATCGAATCATAGTTGATGGTCAAACTAATAGAATTTAAGGACTTTTAATAGTCCCTATGTTTAAAAATCAACCACCAATCATGTTATTTACGATGACATGATAGTCCAATCTTTTGTCCCCACCACCATAAAATCACCATTGGATTTGGGGTAACAAAACAGTGAAATTGTTCTTATCAACCAATTTGTATTTCCACCGTCACGATTTTTATTTTTCCTTCTTTTTGTCCTTTTAAACTACCTCCTAAATTTGTTGTGGCATTATCATTGTTATAAATAATTCATCACTTTAATCAACACTCATAAAGTATGTAGTGATATGTACACTACACAAAAATGTATGTAACATACACAATTTCCATTTTTTTCAATAAATAAGTCATTTTGGTTTTTATGAGGTCGAATTAAGCGCTCATGGCGTGTCATCTTTTGATTGCTTACCATTAAATAAATATATATAAGCAATAGCTAAAGGCTAGGAGCCACAGAGTTTAATTGAGAAGCGGACATGAACCCCAGGTGGGAGGTCACTTCGGCCCAGGTAAGTCTCTAACCCTGGTGGGAGATTGGCGGAACTCTCTACCAAACACCGCAGGTCGGCCTGAGCTTGGTGAAGAGGAGTCGCCTGGTTCGCCATAGTGGCCTTGGGGGTTCGGCGCAGGGCGCACAGAGCAACCCCCGGGCCGTTATTCCACGTCTTTGGATAACTAAAGATAAATAAGGCAAGAATCCTAAGTCATAAAGACTCGTGTTAGAAATCATTAGTTTAACGCAAATGAATTTAAAATTTTGATTTCCTTTTCAAGACCGTCTTCGTTTAACACAATAAACACGTTAAGTAGTTTGACGGAATGTACGCTTGGGCGATCTATAAGATCGAACCTTTGATCGTGAGCAGAGAGTAATCGCCCCGCAAGCCGTCTACGCGTCCGGCCTCTATCGATTATCCACACGAACTCCTCGCCGGAATCCTCCTTGGATTGCTATCAGAAAAATCCGTCTGCTAGACCGGCCTTTTCCCCCATCCCTAACTCTATATTGGAAGCTCTCTATTTACTCAAGAACTATTAGCTCTTGAAATTGTGATGTACAAAAGAGCTAGCCAACCCCATTCTTAAATAGAAGAAGGTGGCGCCCCATTGTGCCATAATCTGATTGGGAGAAGCTTCATAGAAGATAGATGAAAAAGAAAAACATTTTTTCAATAAAATAAGGAAAATCACTAACATTGATTTATCTCTTTTATTATAATATCTTATATTAAATAAAATCTAAATATTGCCAAGATTTTATAGAGACAATTATCTAAAAGAACACATATTGGACTTAATTAGGTAAAAAGGACACCCAAAGCAAACACTTAGTTATAAGGACACAAATTAAATAGATAGACCCAAATACTTTTAATGAAGAAAAAAAATTAAAAAAGAGGGAACATGCGCATACTTGAATGTTTATTTTTTATTTTAAACTGACGCACATGTTGTTATTGTTTTATTCATTTATTTTTTTAAATTTATTTTCATGTACACTGGGTTTTTTTTTCATTGACCACCGTAATGCATTGACTACTGCGATGCATTAACCACCGCGATGAAGTGACATCGAGATGCAGTGACCACCGCGATGCAGAGACACCGCGATGCACTGACAACTGCGATGCATTGACCACCCCGATGCATTGCCCAACCCGATGCATTGACCACCCCGATGCATTCACCATCGCGATGCAGTCACAACCCTCGATTAATTAACCACTGCGATGCACTGACAAGAACATTTGCAACGATTTATGCAGTGACATTGCATTTTTGCTCATACAACATTATTTCTGAAGTGACAACGATTTATGCAGTGACAACGATGCATTGACCACCCCCGATGCATTGACCACCGCGATGCAGTGACCACCGCAATGCATTGACCACCCTCGATCCATTGACCACCCCAATGCAGTGACCACCCCTGATGCAGAGACACCGTGATACAGAGACGCCGCGATATAGAGACACCACGATGAAGTGATACCGCGATGCACTAACAACCGCGATACATTGACCACCCCCGATGCATTGACACCACGATGCAGTGGCCATTACAATGCATTCACCATCGTGATACATTGACATCGGCAATCATATGTGCGATGACATCGGCGATCATATATCTGATGACATCAAGCAATCATATATCGCGTGACATCAACAATTTATGCGCGATGACATCGGCAATCGATATCGCAGCGACATCATCAATCATTATGAATGACATCAACAATTTATGTAGTGACATCGGCAATCATATATGCAGAGACATCACGATGAAGTGACACGGCGATGCAGTGGCCACCCCCAATGCAGAGACACCGTGATGAAGTGGCCAGCCTCGATGCAGAGACACCGCGATGCAGAGACCATCGGGATGCAATGATCACCAGGATGCAGTGACATTTGATGAAGCAACACCGTGATGACATTTGATATTTTTTCGACTTAATTTCATAAAATCGATTTCTTTTCTTCATAAAATCGATTTCAAATGGCTATATCGTTTGATATAAACTACGATCAACATAAATATTTCACCTTAATTCATATTTTTATACGATGACATCGATAATCATATATGCAAAGTGATATCACATTTTATGCACGATGACATCAAAGAATCATATATCGCGTGACACCAACAATTTAGGCAGTGACACCGGCAATCAGATATGCAGTGACATAAACATTTTATGCAGTGACATCAACAATCATATATGAATGACATCAACAATTTATGTAGTGGCATCGGCAATCAAATATGTAGCGACATCAATATTTTTGTTGAACTTTTTGTCCCGAAATTAGGAAGATTTTTCTAGGGAAATCGAGCTTATGAGCCGCATCGAGCTATATCGAGTACTTAGCCAGTCGAGTTCGATGTTGCCTTTTTATGACTCAACTCGAGCCCAAACTTTTTTGGTCGATTCGAGCTCAAGCCTAGGGAGTATCGACTCAACTCGGATCGATTACACCCTAATGTGAATCACACTACGCTTTATTTTGATATCTCATTTGATATTTTTCCGAATTAATTTCAGAAAATCGATTTTTTTCTTTATAAATTCGACTTCAAACGGCTATATCTTTTGATATAAAACTCCGATCAACATAATTCTTTCACTATAATTCATATTTTTTCGTCTTCATTATTCTGATATATCATTTTATGAAATGACACTTTATGCAGTGACACACAATAACACCAACATTTTATAAAGTGACATCAACACCCAAATTGCAAAAGCAAAAACTTTGTAAATTGTATATGCAAAGTGACATGAATGTCAATGCATCAATCTTCTAATCAGTAAATGCAGTGACATCAATATCACCGCATCAATTTTATTCCAAAATCATACACAAACCCACCATCAACTTATAGCTTTTCTTTCTTTAACCGGTGTCGATACAGGTGATGGCCAAATTATTGTAAACCAACTTTAACCGGCAGAGTACCGGGTCGGTTGTACTACAACGAAAAGTAAGGTCGTATCCCACGAGGAATCAATCAAGTATCACAATCAATTTCACATCTAGTTTAGGCTCACAATAAGGGTGAAAATAATAATTATAACTAGAAAAAGAAATAAAAATTATAACTTTAAAATATATGATAAACTGAATAGCTAAACTATAATCAAGGACACTACTCTCAACACCTTTACTGAATCACTAGGGATGGGCCTTAACCTACCAACCAACCAATGGTTTCTAATGAATGTGTTGTGGATGCAATCTCTTAAACCTGGTCCCTGCAGCGCTAATACCACAACCTGGTTACTCATATTCGGTTCAATAATCCCCATGAGATTTAATTGACCTAATATGATAAAAACAATGAGACGCTCCGCATCCACCGAATTCACGGCTTAGCCGTAAAAACCTTACCAAGGAACATCTTGTGAATAACTCGATTGGGTTCATGCATGGCATTCCTAAACCCTATATCGCACACTCCTCGCAAAATACATTTATTAAGGTCGTATGTATGATCGATTAATAGTTAGCTAACCCACTAATGGCATTAGGTTCAAGTTTTAGGACACAAAACACTCAAAAGATTCAATTTTTTAGCCATACTCATCCCTAGATCATCGTTTAAGCATTAATTTCGTAGTTCCATCACATAATTTAGCTATTATAAATTTAGCTACTAATAATAAAATCAAGAACGCAAGAAACCATAAATAAACTGGTAAACAACATGATAAAAAGTTAAATAAAATTACCACAAAAAGATTGAAGCAATCCACAACTCGAATCGTCACTTCGTTGTGTTGTAATCGCAAAATAAAATAAATAAAACTGTTGTTGTTCTATGAAAATCTACAGCAGAAAAATAGTCTTAGATCTATTTCTAAAAGGAAGAAAAATTGTTGCTACAGAAAAATAAAATTTTGGTATGAAAAACTGTGTGTCAAAATTTGACCTAGATAGCATTTATACCACAATAGCCGACTTAATTCACCATAAAATAAATGGAAATGGTATGTGCACTATACAAATGTGTAGTGCACTTGCCACTACGTACTTCAACTCTATTGATTAAAATGATGAACTATTTATTGTGTTGGGTCCTAATAAAATATATGATATTGATTCATGATTGTGTTGTGTAAGATGTTGTGGTGAAAACGTTAGTGTATGTTTCACCACTCTAAAATAAAAGTCACCGCCTCTTGCTTCTCGTCCGATCATTAAATGATTATTAATATATATATTTTAATACCAGGTTGAGGTATGGACCCAAATTATCCCAGCTCACGCCTTCATTGAGGAGAGAAAAGCAAATGGGAACAATTTGAGAGGCACAGGCTTCCTGAGCTTGACTCCTTTTTTTGTTTTTCGTTATGTGATAAATAAAAACATTTAATAATTAAATAAAGTCTGAAATTTATTTTTGTGCCATTTTTATTTTCGAACTCCGTTTTAATCGATTCTCGTCACGTTGCGCTTCTTGTCACGCCTTTTATCACGCTATATCTATAGCAAAATAAACCACATACCCAAGCGTGACAAATACCAATAAAACACATACAATTCTGCCAAAAAATGTAGAGATTTCGGACGTAAACGTCCTGTCGTCTCGTGATTCGTGCTATGGTGAAAAGTGCCTAAAAACCACTTAACTACAACAAAATTAAATCAAATAGGCTACAAATAGGGGGTAAAATACGCACAAAATTATAGCAAAATTGACTCTTATCAACAGGATGTGACACTCGTTGTGTCATAACGGTTGTGTCCGGATCATTACTTAAAAAAAAAAAGGAAAAAATAAAACATCATCCAAAGCCTTTCATAATCATACCAAAGCATCCAACTTTTATTTCCATTTTTTCACATTTCCAATACATTAGAATTTAGAAAGCTTTCCGGCATAAACAATGAAAAACAATTAAGGTTGGTCCTAAAGCAGATGATGTGCCTGAGATAAGGCCTGAACAACTAGTAGAAGCTGATGATTTTATATTTGGGTTCGGAATGATGGTTGCTCAAGTCGATGCTTTCTGTGATTCAATTCATGAGATTTGGGCTGCCCACCAACTTGTAGACATAAAGAGATGCTCTAAATCGACGAACCTGCACTTTGTGCCACTCCCAAAAAATATGCAGCAAATACATCCAACTTAGTAAGCTACCATGCCTAGAAACACAACATCATTGAAGCCGCTTCAATGCAGCAGAACTCGGTCCATAAAAAATAGCAAGTATCAAAACACCAATGGAATATTATGCCACCACAAAAAAATTGGATCCAAAATACACAAAAGTTTCATTGCCCCAACATTAGCCCTCAATGAATTTGGATCCCTTCTTCTCTACCAAGCAGCTAAGACACTTATCAACATAACTTTGATTCTTGTCTACATTACCAAACAATGCCTCACTCACCACCACAAACCTCACCATCTCAACCACCGCCGTGCTCGTACTAGTGCCATCTTGTACATTTCTTGGTATCTCAAATCCAACTCTGTTCTCTTGTAAAAGCCTAGCATTCAGCCCTTGATCATTCATCACAAGCAACATACCAGCACTTTACCAAAGCTAAGTGCCTCTATCACTGAATTCCAACCACAATGAGTTAAAAATCCCTAATTGCCCGATGGCTAAGAATGATGACCTGTGGAACCCATTCATCGTAAACCATTGAATGACCTTTGGTTCCGTCTAGAACACCTTTCGTTGACCCCGGATTGTCCCTTTGCTTTAGCGTGGACGCTCTTCGTGCTGCAAAGAGAGGCTAAGGGCTGGCAAGAACCTCCTTACTGAATCCGATTCAGGTGAATTTGATACAACAGAAGATGGGTCATTGAATTCTGATTCTGTCAGCTTAGATAATGTTATAGATTGTAAGCCGACACCTAAAAAGAAGGAACTCAAGGCAAAGCTTTCTGCAGCAAGCAAGCATGGTGGTAAATCGAAGGGCCTGCAATTTTGTGGGTGGGGATCAAAGCCTTTTATAAAATTTCTCAAGGAGTTGGGTAAAGACACTGAGCAAAAAATGTCTCGATTTGATGTAACTACTTTGATCAATAGATACGTTAAAGAACAGAACTTGTATGACCCTTTAAAGAAGAAAAATATAGTTTGTGACGAAAAGTTGTGTTCAATTTTCGGGAAGAAAATACTGAAGAGTAATAAGATTCATGATCTCCTGGAAGCCCACTTTGCTGCAAACATAGAGGAATCATCATCAGAAGAAGAGAATTACTTTGAAAATGATGACTGACGATGCCGGAAACCGTCTGTTAATCGATATGGGTCAATCTCCTATGTGACAATGATCTAGAACCCTAGGAACCCTAATTTGTGCAAAAGAGGAACGAATTGTTTTGTTTATTTTAGATCGAGCCTTTCGGAATATTTTTGAGAATTCTTTCACGTATCCATAGTCGAATTGGAATCAGTCATCCGTAGCTTCATGAGGGTTGTTTATATAGGTGATGTCTCATGAGCCATGGGCCAGGAAAATTTTTCAATGCCAAATTTAAAAAAAAAAACGTGAAAAAAAAAACGTGAAAAAACTCAAAACAAAGATTCAACTTGTGACCAGGGATAGATATGAAAACACAACCAATTGAAATTTAAATGGATATTTAAACTAGATATTATGCAAAATAATATACATACACAACTTTAATATTACTAGAGGGATATAATAGTAACTTCGTCCGGAAATTGAGGTGGGGTCCATGCACCCCACCCCTATAAGGCTGGGTCCGCCCCTGATGTCTCGCCTCTATTACTTGGTGGGCAAGTATTATAACTAATAATTATTCCCTAAGGATATACACGACTTAATCCCTAAAATCAGAGATAATTATGGACACATTTAATGCCCAAGATTGGAGTCTTTATGACTGAGGATTCTTTCCATATGTAATTATCCCTCACGCGGAATAACAACGGAGTCTGCATTTGGATCGCCCCACTAATATGCCAACCCCGAACTACTCATGATTAACCCAACTTCTTCACTGTGCTCGTCTGCGATGGGCATGGGGAGGAGGAGCCTGCACCGATCTGCCCCCTGTTCGGCATTTGGGGCCCTTTGGCCCTAAAAGCCCTAATTTTAAGGACTGGTCATTATTTATTAGACACCCCTAAAGGTGACACGTAGCGCAACACGGGTCGGGTATCATCAATGACTTTGTGCAGGATTGTGCAATGAGAAAAGAATCAAAATCAGTTAAAGAAGCTCGCCCGAGGAAAGAGGCACAAATTACTGTCCCTCATACTAGTACTCATGCATCAATTTCAAAACATAACATCAATCTAGTTTACCTGAGGAGAAGCTTGGTGCAAGAACTTTCATTCTCATGACTATACATATTCATATACTCTCCATTTTGAATACCGTTGTCACCCTTAGTTCCAGATCCATCAACAGAGCAGGAAACCTGAAAGGCTAAATCTAGAACCCAGAAATTATCCGACAAAATAGCGAAAACCCCCTATTTTTACATGAATTCAAACCTAATGACAATCAATACGAGCCGGAGCAAGGGAAGAGCATCAGGGACTTCTCCCATTAATTTCAATCGTCTGAAGATTTTAAAAAGGTTGATTGTTCAAGGAAACCAGCTCACCGGCGAGTTCCCTCAACTGAGTGAGCTCAATAGCTTGAATTTTCTCAACGCCAGCAACAATGGCATCTCCGGTGTTCTCCCTATGGCGTTTCCAAGGATTAATTCCTTTGCCGAGTTCCTTTGCTCACGAGAGTACATCACGGTGGGTGTGAAGGGGTAATTTCGGAAAGCTGGATAAAATGCGTCCTTATAAACGATGATCTTTTTTGGGTGTCCTAAGTGCCTAATTAAGTCCCAAAACATGTTCTTATAAACAAATAACACTATTTTATATTGCATATATTTATCTTATTACCATAAATCTATTTTTCCAAAATCAATTAATATCCAATATTAATATTATGGTAATCTTATTAATTAAAATGCACAATTTAAGTGTATCTTATACACATGTGTTCTGCGCCCCATATGCCAATATTGACATCCGGAATATTCTTTAATTAATCAATATAATTAATATCTTGTATTTTATTCATTAATAATAAATAAATACCACCATATTAATTTACCACTATAACATTTATAGTCTTGAGGTAAACTTTTCTTATTTGGTCATCAACTATAACCACATTTTAATCCGACTCGATGTTCATATGTGTGTGACCCGATAAGCTTCTGAATATGTTGGCCGTAGACACAAAGTGAAAATTACAAAAATTCCCTTCATACCTAATGATCACGGGATAGCGTCTAGCAAAACACCATGACCCCCAATCATCGGAAGAGTCAAATGCAATGACTACTACCTTTCATGTGAAACGGTTACCGTGTAAATTACAATCCTACCCCTGTAATAATATCCATACGATCGTATCTCAAGTGTCAATACATTGACGATCGTATCTTATAATCTGGATATCATGCTCTCTCGGAATAACACATTTACTCCCACTTTGCAAAGATTCACGAGAGCTAGACATTCCTTATAAGAAGGCCATTTCGGATATTAAATCTCAATCATAGGATACGCGATTCCCGGACGAGCTAACATGTATACTCCGCATGCTTTAATATCACACACATTCACTACCGCATGATCGCCCCGTGGATAGGGGAAATCTCAATAGTGTCAAAGCATGACAATCCACACCGTGATGCCATGAAGACTCCGGTCTTAAGTATAATTACACAACCGCCACATAGTGTGACACTTAATGTAAGTACGTCAGTCTAACATATGCATTCTTTAATACACGTCCACGTACAATCCAAGTGTCTCTACACTTCGATGGACGAGATATATCCCTATCTTCAATAAGATAGAAGACATCCAATACGTGCTAGTCTGATTATACTATCAATGTCCCATTTGACAGTACATATGACTAGAGACATTGAAGTATCAAACTTGTTAGAGTGATTAGAGATCTCATCAACCATAATCACTATCATGGTTTCTCTTTCACAGTTTGACACTAGGAACGTTACTATATATATACAACCAATAGCATGAAGTTAAACAATATATAATAACAACAGTGCTTTTATTAATCATAATAAAGTTATTACATGAACTAAAATAGACTGTAAATGACCTGACCCGGTCGGATCCGGTCCAAACCGGTTGGGTTTAGAACACCTATTCAACACTCTGATCCTGACATTTAAATATGTCCACAATTATCCTTAAATTATAGAGATATATGCGTGTATATTCTTAGGGAAATATTAATGATGATGCCGAAAAAGTCATCAATAAGATTGAGTGGATATAGCAGTCGATATATGGCTTTAAATAGTGTATGGAAGTGGTGGTGGCTCACGGTGGAGCTATAAGATATATGATGGTGAATGTGGTGGTGGTCAAGAAAAAGATGAAGATCTTCAAGAGAAATATAGGGGGTGTTCGGTGTTTTTGTGTTTATGAGCTGAGCCTGAAGAGGTTGCCCACGTACCCTTTGTAAGGGATCAAGTCATGCGTAGTTCTGGGGATGAAGTCCCCCCTTGTGATGGAGGTGATGTGGGTATTTATAGATGTCATGGGCCAGCTGTCACCAGGCTGGCGAGAGTAGGAAAGCTCTCGAGAGCTGTCAGGCGGCGGTGGAAGTCGAGGACCCGACCTGGCGGGCTCAGAGCTTTGGCAGACCCAAAGCCTTTGGCAAACCCGAATCCTTTGGCGGATCTGAAGCTTTTGACGGACCCGACCTGGCGGGCTGAGAGCCTTTTGCGGCTCCGAAGCCTTTGGCAGACCCGAAGCCTTTGACGGCTCCGAAGCCTTTGGCGGACCTGAAGCCTTTGACGGCTCCAAATAAGGATCCGCGACCGAATTACAATTTAGACATATCAATGGCCCCCCACTCCGTGCCTTAAGAATTGTCTTGAAATGTTAGGCGGGTGTTTAGGGCCAAATTATAGTGATTTTCATATATATTTTATGAATCAATTTCCCCCATATATGGATTATTTTCATAGATATCGGGCCTTATAGTCAAATATTGAGTAAATGAGGTTTTTAATGATTAAATATGAAAACGTATCGATTTTTATGTTTATTTGATGTTTTTATATTATTTTGGAAATTATTACGTTTTGGTATGTTTTTGATATTTGTAGATACCCAATTAATGATGGAAAAGATGATCCTAAAAGGCTAAATTCGAGATGGAAGAGGATCAATTAAAGATATGGAAGAATAAAAGAGATAAGGAAAGAAATAAATCAAGATAAAGATGGAAAAATCAAGAAATTCGATTTCAAGTCAATATGGACGAAAGCGTCCATCTCGAAGCGACAGCGTTCAATAGTGGGCGGGCGTTTGGTGAAGTGAACGAGCCCCTGAAGAGATTTTACATTCGAGTCTCCAGACGCAAGTCGAACGAGCAGCGTTGACTCTCCGTCCCAAGGCAAATGGATGGGCGTCCATGTATTCAAACGCGGCGTCCGCCGCGCTTTGCCTAAACCGACTTAATCTTCTATTTAAACGGCCGTCGCCCCAACCCTAAGGGGCATCCATATTTTCTTCACATCAAAAAGAGAGCACACCCGCATCTTGGAAGTTGAAGGCGGTCACCCGAGCCTTGTGCTCGGGTGAACCGAGGTTAGATTAGGAGTAGATTATGTAGCTTTTCTTTTCGTTTCCATGGTGTTTCAACCATTGTATCCAAGACTATGTGAGTTCTCTTATGATTAATTTAATTCCAGTTTTTCTTCATGACGTTTGATTTAGTTTGTATTTTTCTATGCGATTTGTATGCCATGTGAATTAGAATCGAAAGATTAGTTCACGATTGATGTTTATAATACGGAAGTTGCGTAAACGCTAGATCACCATAGAAAGATAGGGTTTTAGCCATTAATGATGACAAGTTAATGAGTTAGATTCCTAGGTTGTTAGGTTCTTTAAAAACGAGAGTTAATTGAATCTACACCCGAGTTTTGTTTGGTAAATCAGTCTCAACACTCGAAAGATGAGAGATAGATAATTGAATTCACTACAAGTAGGCTTTCATAGCTTGAGAGATAAGTTCACTAAGAGATTAGTGATTTGTGTCTCGTGAAAGGGTGAAACCACAAACCGAATTAGAATCATGAGATTAACTAGAATTGAAATCACTTAGGTTTGTACTTTGGTTGTTCCCATGTTTCTTAGGTTAGATTTATTTTGTTTGTTCTTTTATGTTTTTCTGCTTTTATGCTTTTGCTTTTCGTTTATTTGTTTTTGTTGAGTAGCAATTGGGAGGATTACTAGGATTAGATTCTACATACCTTTTCCTGTGGATCGACCCTTACTCATTACGCTTTAATAGCAACAACCCGATGTTTTGGTCGGTTAGGAGTTAGTTTTGCATATAGGTTAGGGTTATAAATTTTCTTTTGTTTTAATGATGCAAAATCTCCCCAACAAAAGTGGCGCCGTTGCCGGGGAATAGGTGTCATGTTGAATCTAGTTTTGTTAGTTCTCGATTTTGTTACGTTTTATTTTTGTTTTTAATAAAAGTAGCGTATACCAAGTTGAGAGTTTTTTTGCCGTGTTTCATGACCGTTAGGTTAAGAATGTGCAAAAGTTTTTACTCAACTTGTTTTACGTGAAGTTTATATGTTTATGTGTTACCTAGTCTAACCCACGTGCTTAATTTGATAAAATTTCTTTGTCTTTGTGATCTCGTGTTCTTGTGTTTGTGTTCATAAGTATTTAGGGTTTCTTGTGTTTTTCCCGTCTGCATGCATTCTTGTTGTATGGACGAGCGCTCGCATTACATTGGGCGCCCGTCCGATTCTTCATCTGCAGTGAACGAAGCGTTAGGAAGTATTGGGCGCTCGTCCGTTCAAATATTTTCAATCTGCTACGATTTAGAGACCACCAGGCGCCGTCTATACTTTCGAACGCCCGTCCTGGTCGGTTTTCAAAGCGCACGCAGCGTTTGTTTTGATGAACGCCGTCCGGGGCTGAATTGCAGGTGAACGCCCGTCTGTTTTGCTAAACGCCAGTTCATGGTCCAGGTTCTTCTTGATCTTGTTTTAATGCTTTTATTTAACTTGGATTGCTTTCATTCGAGCTTCTGTGGCTAAGTAATATTACATAGATGTCCTGAACTTATATGTTTGTACCTTTCCATCTATGAATCCATGTTAGATAATTGATCAATTCCTTATGCATGATTCATCTATGTATGTTATAGTCACTGTCGGTTCTCGTACGCTATAACTGTTCTTATCATTATTAGTGTAGCTAATGTCGGTTCTCGTATGCTACATACTGTTATGATGAATCCTGTAAGCTTTGAGACTTATGTGCTTTCTTTTTATTTTTATAACTCATTTGGGTAGTAACTGTCGGTTCTCCGTTGCTACCATCGGAAACCTTATGAGTTATATCTGTTTAGTATAGCTAACTGTTGGTTTTCCATAATGCTATCACTTTTGATGAGTCTTAAGGCGCGTCTACACTGCATGTAATAGACAGCACTGTCGTTTATCGTAACCTGTCATTATCTGGTAGACGTTTATTATATACATGTCATGTTGCATTAGTATGCTAGTTTTCGTTTCTTTTATTTTCTTTTATTTTTGCTTATCATTTAGTTGCATGTCATCTAGTTGCATTGTTTTTCTACTTTTCTTTTATTTTTCTTGAGAGTAGTTAACTGTCGGTTTCCGTAATACTACCTCGTTTTTATTTTTAGGATTGCATATCATATAGATTGCATTGTACTTTGTTTTCATATAGTTGCACCTAGCCTACGAGTTTGTGATATTTTCATGTATATGTGTCCATCTTTAGTTGAGCTTAATTTGAATATCTCTATAAATTCTTTTCCTTATGTGCTTTATTTGTATAAGTCTAATCTTTTCCCGTAGACTCTTTTGCACCGATCAAGTATGCAGGATATTTTCGATAGCTATTGTGCACTTTCACGATGTATTCAGGTTGTCCCGTGATGCTCCACGATCCTCTTCGAGCTATGCAAGCAATCCTGGTTCTTGTTGGTTCCTCCGCACTGCCAACATCCAATCACTAAGTTCTCTAATTTATTATTTACGCACAACTTGAGGACAAGTTGCAATCTAAGTGTGGGGGAAGGGATAGATGATTTATGTGTCTACTTTCGTTTGCTCATATTTTTAGTATTTCTATGAAAAGTGCTTAATTTTCAAATTTTTTTGTTATATCCCGAGTAGACAAAGGCATATCTTTGCTTGAGTTTATATCATTTTTGCTATATTTTGTATATTTAGTAATTTTAGTTGTTTCACCCGACACTCTTTTTCACATGCCATAGTAAATGATGAGCTAAATGTTGAAAGCCTACCCCATTTAGTTGGAGATTTTTGATGATTATAGCATGTTTCTTTGCTTATGTACAATTCTTGAAAAGTTTAGTAGTTTGTATTCTAGGATTAAAGTATGACATACTTGTGAATATCTCAGTAAGTTTGAATGTGATAAGTGAAACGTGATTAAGTCTTTGCAATAGTAATAAATTGTTACCTTGAGGTGTTATGCTCAATTGAGTACGTGCTATTAGAAAATAATCTTTTCCACTTGCCACCCGAAATCTCTAAGTAAACATAATTGTAATTGTGTGTGTCGGAAGCTGGTTTATGATTTGGGTGAGGTAGGGTGTACCACGTATGTCCTATTCCACTATGATGACCAAAAGCTCACGACAGTCAGTTTATAGCTGCCTTATGATTGGAGTAAGGTAGGGGATTATCTTGAAATGTCCTATTCTGGCTATGAGGGCAAAAGCTTATTCGATGTGTGTTAGAAAAATGTGAAAAAGTGAAAATATTGAAATATATTATTATGAATAAGTAAGGACTTAGTTATCGTCGACCTTATCCCCAGTATAAACTGAAAGATATGTTGTGGGATTATCCTCTGAGTCATCGTAAATGTTTTAGATATTCTCTACTATTTCTTTCGAATATGTATGTTTTGTAAAGTGCCTGTTATAATTTTTGAATATTTCTAACTTAGATGGGAAACCGGGCTAGTTTTGGTTTGAATAACTTTCAAATTGTGGAACTTAGTGGAAGTTTATTATGGCTATGCACACACTCACTTGGGTGAACTTCTAAGTTAATAAATATGCTTCATATTTGCATAGATGTTTATTTATCTCGAGTTGGTTTTGTTTTGTTTTGCTCGGGACGAGCAAAAAGCTAAGTGTGGGGTGTTGTTTAGGGCCAAATTATAGTGATTTTCATATATATTTTATGAATCAATTTCCCCATATATGGATTATTTTCATAGATATCGGGCCTTATAGTCAAATATTGAGTAAATGAGGTTTTAATGATTAAATATGAAAATGTATCGATTTTTATGTTTATTTGATGTTTTTATATTATTTTGGAAATTATTACGTTTTGGTATGTTTTTGATATTTGTAGATACCCAATTAATGATGGAAAAGATGATCCTAAAAGGCTAAATTCGAGATGGAAGAGGATTAATTAAAGATATGGAAGAATAAAAGAGATAAGGAAAGAAATAAATCAAGATAAAGATGGAAAAATCAAGAAATTCGATTTCAAGTCAATATGGACGAGCGTCCATCTGAAGCAGACGAGCGTTCAATAGTGGACGGGCGTTTGGTGAAGTGAACGAGCGTCCTAGAAGAGATTTTACATTCGAGTCTCCAGACGCAAGGTGAACAGCGTTGACTCTCCGTCAAGGCAAATGGACGCGCGCCCATGTATTCAAACGAGCGTCCCGCCGCCGCTTTGCCTAAACCGACTTAATCTTCTATTTAAACAAATTGGTCGCCCCAACCCTAAGGGCATTCATATTTTTCTTCACATCAAAAAGAGAGCACAAACGCATCTTGGAGAGTTGAAGGCGGTCACCCGAGCCTTGTGCTCGGGTGAACCGAGGTTAGATTAGAGTAGATTATGTAGCTTTTCTTTTCGTTTCCATGGTGTTTCAACCATTGTATCCAAGACTATGTGAGTTCTCTTATGATTAATTTAATTCCGCTTTTCTTCATGACGTTTGATTTAGTTTGTATTTTTCTATGCGATTTGTATGCCATGTGAATTAGAATCGAAAGATTAGTTCACGATTGATGTTTATAATACGGAAGTTGCGTAAACGCTAGATCACCATAGAAAGATAGGGTTTTTAGCCATTAATGATGACAAGTTAATGAGTTAGATTCCTAGGTTGTTAGGTTCTTTAAAAACGAGAGTTAATTGAATCTACACTGAGTTTTGTTTGGTAAATCAATCTCAACACTCGAAAGATGAGAGATAGATAATTGAATTCACTACAGTAGGCTTTCATAGCTTGAGAGATAAGTTCACTAAGAGATTAGGGATTTGTGTCTCGTGAAAGGGTGAAACCACAAAACTGAATTAGAATCATGAGATTAACTAGAATTGAAATCACTTAGGTTTGTACTTTGGTTGTTCCCATGTTTCTTAGGTTAGATTTATTTTGTTTGTTCTTTTATGTTTTTCTGCTTTTATGCTTTTGCTTTTCGTTTATTTGTTTTTGTTGAGTAGCAATTGGGAGGATTACTAGGATTAGATTCTACATACCTTTTCCTGTGGGATCGACCCACTTACTCATTACGCTTTACTAGCAACAACCCGATGTTTTGGTCGGTTAGGAGTTAGTTTTGCATATATGTTAGGGTTATAAATTTTCTTTTGTTTTAATGATGCAAAATCTCCCCAACAGCGGGGAGTAAATTTTGTTCGCTGATCGATTGCCTTGGAATACCATGATGTCTTTCTATATGGCGGATCGCATGTAGCATTGCCTTAGCCTTTCGGGTGACTTTAATGTTAGGAAATCTACGCGGGAACGCAGCGGAATTTAAAATTTTATTTCCTTTTAACCAAGATCGACTACGTTTAAGCAATAAACAAATAGGTAGTAGACGGTGGTTACCTTGGTTGATCTAAAAGATCGACGCTTTGACCGTCTAAGGAGAGTAGTTCTGCATAGAGCCGCCCAAGTGTTCGGCCTCTACCGCTAGTCCACACGAACAACCCGCCGGAATCCCATCATGGATTGCTATTGGAAAACTCCGGTTGCTAGATCGGCCTTTTTCCCCCCTCTCCAACTCTCTATAGGTTGCTCTCTATTTTACATAAGAACTATTAGTTATTGGAATTGTAATGTACAAAACAGCTTGACACCCACTTCCTTTATATAGAGGAAGTGGCGCCCCAAGAGGTGTGGAGGAGAAGAAAATATTTTCCCAATAAAATAAGGAAAATATATTTGATTGATTTATCTCATTTATTACAATATCTCATATTAAATAAAATCTAAATATTACCAATATCTCATTTTGATTATATTTATCTTATTACCATAAATCAATTTACACATGTGTGCAAATCTATAGTCATTTATATCTAATATCAATATATGGTAATCTTATTAATTAAATTGCACAATCCAAGTGTATCTTATATACTTCAATGTGGCGCCCCATATAGCAAAATATTGGCTTTCGGAATATTCTTTAATTAATATAATACTATGATTAATTAATTTACAAAATACATGTGTATCAATATACATATATATTTTCGACTTATATGTATCTATATACATATTTAATTAATCAACATAATTAATATCTTGTATTATATTTATTCATAATAAATAAATATCACCATATTAATTTACCACTATAACCTTTATAGTCTCGAGATAAATTTTCCTTATTTGGTTATCATCCATAACCCCATTTTAATCCGGCTAGATGTTCATATGTGTGACCCGATAGGCTTCCGAATATGTTGGCCGTAGACACAAAGTGCAAATTACGAAAATGCCCTTCATGCCTAACGATCACGGGATAGCGTCTAGCAACAAACCGTGACCCCCAATCATCGGAAGAGTCAAATGGAATGACTACTACCTTTCATGTGAAATAGTTACCGTGTAACTTACAATCCTATCGCTATAATAATATCCATACGGTCGTACGTCGAGTGTCAAACATTAATGACCGTATCTTATAATCTGGATATCATGCTCTCTCGAAGTAACTCATTTACTCCCACTTTGCAAAGATTCACGAGAGCCAGACATTCCTTATAAGAAGGCCATTTTGGATATTCGATCCCAATCATAGGATACGCGATTCCCGGACGACCAATCATGTATACTCCGCGATGCTTCATGATCACACCCAATCACTACCGCATGATCGCCCGTGGCTGAGGAAACCTCAATAGTGTCAAAGCATGAAAATCCACACCGTGATGCCATGAAGACTCGGTCTTAAGGATAATTACACAACCGCTACATAGTGTGACACTTAATGTAAGTGTGTCAGTCTAACGTACGCATTCTCTAATACACGTCCACGTACAGTCCAAGTGTCTCTACACCTCGATAGATGTTAAGGGTGATTTTGTACGTTTTATAAGGATATATTTTATGTCAATTTTCCCCATATGTGGATGTTTTTCATAGAAATCGAGCTTTATATTGAAATATTGAGCAAATGAGTTTTAGAAGTATTAAAGTGCAAAATCGGGTTAATTATGTGATTTTATGGGATAAATATCTTTAGATGTAAGATGTTACATTTTGCATGTTTTTATCGTGATGTAGGCACGCTTGCATGAGGTGAAAGGAGCTTAAAAGATGTTCAAGTGATGATTTGCATGGAAGGAAAGAGATAGAGATGAAGTTGGAATGAAGATCAAGATGAATTTGGAAGAAAAGAGTCCAATCAAGTCCAAGTGTTTCGAGTCCTGGATCAAGGTGGCGTCTGTAATAGTGGATCAAGCGTCCAGTGAAAAAGTTGATTCGAGAGTTTGGGCGCAGGCTGGACGGGCGTCTGAAGGAAGTCCAACAAGACCGAACGAGCGTCCAAAGAAGTGGACGGGCGTCCGTCCGCCGACTTAGCCTTGGCCGACTTAAATATCTATAAATAGCACGCGGATTCCAACCCTAAAGACACACAATTCGATCCCTCTTGACACACAAACATTAGAGAGGAGCCCTAGGCGCCCCAGCCCCCTTTTGGGAGGCTGGGGTGGCGGTTAGATTATGTTTTATTTTCGTTCTTTTTCTGTTCTTGTTCGTCCATGCTGATGGTCTTCAAGCTGTGAACTGGAGCATCCATGGTTACTTTTCAGCAGCGTTTTTGATTTCTCTCTTGGATAATCTTGTGAGTTTAATTTAAAGTTTGTTTCTTTCCTTTGTTTATTTGTTTATGCAATCAATATCGGAAGATGAATTGCTTATTGATGTTTACCGTATGATGGAAATCGGTGTAAACCTTAGATCACCATAGGAAAGATTAGACTTTTAACCTTGACATAACGGAAGTTGATAGGTTAGATTTCTAGGTTGTTAGATCTAATAAATCTTGCACCTTGTTTTGAGAGCGTTAATCTCTATAGATCGGAAGATGATGAGATTGATAGACGGATTACTTACGGAAGTAGGAATTCATACATTTGATTAGGTGAACCACAACTTTGATTGAATCATCATAAGATAATCTAAGGAAGAATTAAGGGTTGCGGGATGGTGGATCATGTTTGTTCTATGTTGATTTGCTTCAGTCATGAGTTAGTTTTATTGTTTTTTTAGTTGTAGTTTTATTTTATTTGCTTTTGTTCGCAACGATATTTTCCTGGCTTTGGACTGACAATCCTCTGTCCAGTTTATTTTCCGTTTTAGTTTAGGTTTAGGAATAATTGTATCAACCTTAGGAAAATTAATGAACTAGATACCACGATTCCTCGTGACCGACTCCGGTATTAATCGCTTGTACTACGATCCCTACACTTGGGGAATACCGGATTTATAAATTTTATTACTTGTTTGCTTTGTTAGATAAAATCCGTGACAAGTTTTTGGCGCCGTTGCCGGGGAACCGGACGGTTGCCTAGTTTTTGTTTTTAGTTATCCCTGTTTTTAGTTAATAATTGTCTAGGTTATTAGGATATTAGGGTTTAAGGTTTTGTGATTAGTTTTTCTTCTCCTCTATCTGTCTCTGCAATTTTCTGCTCCTGTTTAGTTTTCCCGCTACCGAACGGGCGTCTGGTTCATCAAACGCCCGTCCACTGGAAAAATATCTGGACATCCGTCTGACCCTTCCTTTCTTAAAAAAATTTTTTATTTCCTTTCTTCCTCTCTTTTCTTTTCCTCTCTTAGGCTTTTAATCTTTTAGTTAAGGTTTTAATTTCTTTAGTTTTTAGGTTCAATACCTTGAGTTGGGTTTCGGTTTATGCAAACTCAAGTCGAAAGGACCATTACTTTTTCACTGACCTCGAGCGGACCATAGTCCGACCAAATAGCGGAAACTGCTTTTACCGATCCTTCGGACGAAGGAAGTTCAGCCGATCAAGATATTGAACGGAATTTGATAAAAGAGATCGAAGAAATAGTAATAATGGCGGCGTAAGATCGACGTGCGTTGGCGCACTACGCCATGCCTGGTGCGATCCATCGCCAACCCGGCTATAGTCTTGCCCGCCATTACAGACTCACACATTCGAACTCAAGCCAGGACTCATCCGGATGATGCAAAGATGCATCAATTTTTCATGGCTACCAATCAAAAATCCGCATACCCACTTACATGCGTTCTTAGAGATATGCGGTACCACCCGCATCCAAGGAGTAAGTGAGGATGCGATCAAGCTTAAATCGTTTCCTTTCTCTCTCGGAAGGAGAGGCTGTGGAGTGGTATCACTCTCTCCCTTCTCAATCCATCACTACCTGGGCCGGACTTGAAAAAGAATTTCTAAGTCAATATTTTCCCCCTTCAAAGACAGCCCAGTGTCTGAATGAAATTTTCACATTCTATCAGAAGGAAAATGAATCTTTCTTCGAGGCATGGTAAAGGTTTAAGTCTCTTCACAAATGTCCCCACCATGGCTTGCCTTTGGAGAGGCAAGTCAATACTTTCTTCAGTGGTTTGACCGAGCTTGCTAAAGGCATGGTCAATAGCCTATCCGTGGGGCGTTTACAAAAGACGCTTTGATGAGCGGTGGGCATTGTTCGAGGACATTGCCAAATACAATTATGCCCCATCCTATCAAGCAATACAGGCACCTCCTCCTCCTCCCAAGGTTGAAGAGGTGAATGTTCAAAATCTCATTGCCATCTTTGCAAAAGCGGTGGGAAATTCTCAAATGATAGCGTCTCAGAATTGTCCCAATCCGAGTTATCAGGCTCTTTCACTTTTACAGAACTCTCAAGTTCTGTACTGTGAAAATTGCTGTCAGACTGGTCACATGTCTGGCCAGTGTCAATTTCAGTCCCCCTCTGCTCATCAAGTCAATGCTGTTCATAATAATGGACAGTATAATCCAATCACATGCCAAGTATGTGATGATCCGAGCACATCGCTTCGCTTCATCCCATGATTGGGCGAATCTGAAATTAATGCTTTCTCCGCCACCCAATCGAGATTTAATAATCAATACTCGCCAGAGTAATTTTCAAAACCAGGGTTTTCATCGTAATCCAAATTTCAACCCCAATTCGAATTTTCAAAATCGAGCTTTAATCGAAACCCTGGGTTCAATCAGAACCAGAACTCCAATTTTTTGAATCCACAGCAAAGGTTCAATTAGAATTGGCCTGCCAATCCTAATTCTCAGTTTCAAACTCGGCCTAGCCAGCCATCTCCCCAGAACTTCCAAAACTCTCAAGGCCCCTCCCACTCAAATGATATAAAAGCCGAATGGAATTCATTTCGGGAGGAGAAAAGCAGGACGATGAAAAGTCTTGAGAGGCAAATCGGGCAGCTGGCTGAGCAGTTAGCTTCCAGACCGTCGGGACGGTTTGCCCGACTTTACGGAAAAGAATCAAAAGGCGGCCAGGTTGCTCAAGCCAATATAAGCAACAACCAATGTCTTGACCTCGTGCCAACAATGCAATACGGTAAAGAGGAGGCCGTCATGATGAATTTAAGTGGCACTCACCGAGTGGTCCTCGGCTTCCAGGGAAACCACTAGCCCCTCCCGCCAATGATGGTGCGGGGGGAAGTTGAGCACCCATTATCCCCTCGTCTCGCAGAGAGCATACTCGGGTGGTGATTCCCGAGAAATGAAAGAGTTGAAACACCTCGGTGGTTTGTACCTCGGGGAAAAAAGATTCGGTTGAGAGTCGTGGTGATCCACGACTAATAAGAAGTCTGAAAAGTGGTGAGGTGGAAAGATCTGGAAGACAAGGCCGTAAGTGCATCCTCAAAGAAAGTCTTTTCTCGAGAGTGACCTTAAAAGCTTCCATTTCCACCTAGAAAAGCAACATTCCTTGCATGAAGATAAGAAGTGCGAAAGGTGCTTAACTTGTTGAAAAATACTCAGTTAATATTCCACTCTCGAAGTTTTAGTTGAAATGCCTAAGTATACCAAGTTTATCAAGGATGTTGTTTCTTCTAAAAAGAAGTTAGCAGAGACATGGATCGAGCAATTGGTGAGGACCGCTCAATGGTCAATTATCAAGACTTACCAATCAAGAGGGGTGACTCAGTAAGTTTGTGCTCACATTGCGCATGGGAGGCCTAGTCTTCCCAAATTCTTTATGTGACACGGGGCATCCATCGCCTTGATGCCGTTGTCTGCTTGCAATCGCCTTGGTTTACAAGATCTTCTAGAACCCACCACCATGAACCTTCGGTTCACGATAGATCTTCCAAGAAAGCTTCAAAATCCCGAAAGACGTATTAGTTCAAATTGATAGGTTTACCTTCCCGCTTGGTCGGTACGTCTTAGATATGGAGAAAGGTGAGGATGTTCCCTCGATTCTTGGAAGACCCTTCCTTTCTACACTGTAGAGCCCTCATCGATTGTGATGGTGGGCAAGTAACTATTCGAGTTGGTGACCGTGGAGGTGAGCTATAGTGTCTCTAAATGTATTCAAGTACCCTCTGGTTCTCCAACCGGCTTTTCCATTGAGGAGACAATTACTGACTTCAATGACTGTCTGGACGAGCAAGTCAAGGCTGTGGAGGCGGAATATGAGCGATTGATTGATAATCTGAATAGTCATGGTGTGGTTAATCTAGATCAGTTAGCAGCTGACTTTGAGGATGAGTTATTAAGAGAAGAAGCTTTGGCGGTGGAGCCACTAAGTAAGCTCAAAGAATCTTTGAGTTGAAAAGTGGAGGCTTAAATCGAGTTTAGAGGATCCCCCCGCAGATCTAGTTCTGAAGCCGTTGCCTAAACAACTTAAGTATGTGTTCCTACGTGAGGGTGACAAGCTTCCCTTGATCATATCTGCCAAGCTATCTCGAATAGAAGAGTGAAATCTGTTAACCGTCTTGCAAAAAAGCGAAAGAGCCTTTGGATGGCGGGTGGGAGATATCTCGAGGAATATCTCCGACGACATCTGCATGCACAAGATCAAGACTAGTGAGGGTGCTAAATGTGTAAGACAAATTTCCCAAAGGAGGCTTAACCTCACATGCAAGAAGTAGTCAAGAAGGAGATCATCAAACTTCTAGATATGTGTATCATATACGCCATCATTGACGATGTGAATGGGTATCCCTACTCAAGTAGTCCCCAAAAAGGAGGGATTACTATTGAGAAGAACGAGAAAGGAGAAGAGATAGCATTGAGGCTCGTTACGAGGCTATAGAGTCTGTATTGACTATAGAAAACTCAATGAGGTCACAATGAAAGATCATTTCCCTTCCTTTCATTGACCGGATGCTTGAGCGTCTGGCGGGGCACGCATTCTCTCAAGCTTCTGGATGGATATTCGTGGATACTTCCAGATACCCATCGATCCTATTGACCAAGAGAGACCACTTTCACTGTCTCTTATGGTACATTCGCTTACACAGCGAATGCCATTTGTCTCTCAGAATGCCCCAAATACACCTTTCAAAGGTGTATGATGGCTATCTTTGACGGGCTAGTCGAAAAGTGTATGGAGATTTTCATGGATGATTTTTCGGTCTTTGGTCAATCCTTCGAAGATTGCCTCGCTAATCTTGATCAGGTGTTATCTAGATGTGTGGAAAAGAACTTAGTACTCAATTGGGAGAAATGCCATTTCATGGTAGATGAAGGAATAGTTCTTGGCCACAAAGTGTCGTCCAAAGGTATCGAGGTAGATATGGCTAAGGTGGAAGCTATCGAAAGATGAGTTATCCTAAGAACGTTCGCGAAGTCGAGGTTTTCTCGGATATGTCGGCTTCTATAGGAGATTCATTCAGGACTTTTCAAAGATCGCCAAGCCCCCGCTCTACCTTACTTAAGGAAAGACGTTACATTAGCTTTTGATGATAGCCGCAAGCAAGCGTTTGAGGAGCTTAAGAGTCGATTAATCTCCACTCCAGGTTCTTATATCGCTTTGATCGAACCTACCTTTCGAGCTTATATGCGATGCATCCAACTATGCGCTTGGTGCGCTTTTAGGCCAAAGGATCGAAGGAAAATTCCACTTATCTATTATGCCACCACACACCGAGCCCGCACAAGTTAACTACACGACAACCGAAAAGGAATTGTTGGTTGTGGTATTCGCCATGGACAAATTCCGTGAGTTACTTGTTAGGTGCCGTAGTCACCGTGATGGATCGACCGCGCTACCGCGCTATCTCATGACCAAGAAAGAAGCTAAACCGCACTCTACTACGTTGGATACCGATCCTACAAGAGTTCGATGTCCACATTAAAGACAAAAAGGCGTTAAAGCGTGAAAACGTAGTGGCGGATCATGTTTCTAGGATGTTAAGCGAGGAAAAGGGTGATCCTGATGATATAGATCTTTACTTTCCTCTAGAAAACATCATGCTTATTGATGGTTGCGCCCAGGGCGTCCCATGGTTTTCCTCCATCGTCAACTACCTTCATTCCCAATATCTTGACCCTGAAATGTCTTATCAAGAGAAGAAGAAGTTCCTCTCCGATATGAAATCTTTCGTTTGGGATGAACCTTACCTCTTCAAAATCAGAAAGATGGTTTGCTAAGAAGGTGTGTTCCCTGAACTGAGCACCGTGATATAATCGAGCAATGCCATAGTGGACCCACAGGTGGTCACTTTGGTTCTTAGAAAACGGTTGCGAAGATCTTCCAAACCGGTTTCTACCGCCAACGATCTTTAAGGACACGGAAGCTTTACGAAAGCTTGTGATAGGTGCCAAAGAACCGGTACTCTAACAAGGCGGTTTGACATGCCATTGAAACCCATTCTTGAATCACGAAGTCTTTGATGTATGGGGATTGACTTTACGGGTCCATTCCCATCTTCCTGTGGAATAAATACATCTTAGTCTGCGTGAGACTATGTATCGAAATGGGTGGAGGCAATAGCCACTCCTCGCAATGATCATAAAGCGGTCATGAATTTTCTAAAGAAGAATATCTTTGTGAGGCTTGGATGTCCACGTGCCACGATTAGTGATGAAGGGACGCTACTTTTGTAACCGACCTTTGGAAAAAGTCCTCGAGAAGTATGGTGTTCGTCACAAACTGGCACACCATATCATCCGATGACTAGTGGTCGAGTTGAGCGAAACAACCGAGCTTGAAGAAGATCCTGGAGAAAATAAAGTGAATATCATAGAAAAGACGGAGTCTAAAGTTGGATGATGTACTATGGGCATATCGAATCGCTTATAAGACCCCACGGGTACATCACCCTACCGGATGGTTTATGGTAAATCGTGTCACTTGCCGGTTGAGTTAGAGCACGAGCTTATTGGGCTACAAAGTTTCTTAACTTCGATTCCCAATCCTGTGGCAAACACCGATTACAGCGAGCTGCATGAGTTGGGCGAGTTTAGGCTTCAGGCTTACGAAAGTGCCAGGATCGATGAGACAAAATGAAACTCCTTCACGACGCAAAGATCAAGAAGAGAGAATTTCAAGTTGGAGAGCAAGTGTTACTTTACAATTCCAGTTACATTTGTTCCTGGGAAGTTAAGACACGTTGGTCCGGTCCCTTTGAGATTCTCCAAATCATTCCTGGAGGCGTTCTAGAACTACGTGGTTATAGTAAACCGTTTCGAGTTAATGGTCAAAGGTGCAAGCACTATATAGGTGCACCTCAAGAAAAGCCTTTGATTGTAAAATTTCTTGATATCCTCGGTGTAGCACCCCTAAAGTCGATGAGTTTGACGAGTTTTCGCCTGACTTGTTTTCTGAGGATGACGGCACTGGTCCATCAGAAGAAGTTCTAGCCGGTAGTTGGGATATGGAGGAATATGAAAGGGAGCAAAAGCTTAAACGTCATCAGAGGAATTTACAAAGGAAGAAGTTAACCATGGGAAAGGTTAAACGTGTATGGAAAACCGCCGAGAATTAATCCCATGCGTGAGATCTTTGTTCGCCGCCACACTCTTGATGGGAGCTTACACGGTAATGGTGGTAGAAAGGTGAAATGGCCTTGATCCAGTGAGCTTCAACGGTGTCGAGCTAACGACATTAACCAAAAGCGCTACTAGGAGGCATCCTAGATATCCCTTATTATATTAGTTAAATTCTCTTTATGCTGTTAGTGTTATATTTATTTAAGTTTTAGTTTAATTAAGTTTTAGTTGACTAAGTTTTTCTGCTTTACATCACATCGCTTAGTTTGCTTTTTAGATATGGATTACGGAGTTCTTCCCGAGAGTTCCCCATCATTAGTCGGATCCCACTGATTACATGGTGATGGACCAGGAGGCACTATAGTCTTGCACGTAGATTTTGAGCTTAGTACCCGTGCACGAAGACCATCACCTATGTTCTCATTGTTCCCATTGTTCGGGAGGTAGTGACTTCACTCACCGAGGAGCTACAGAGGAAGCTATAGGACGTCCATATACGGTCCTAATCGACCCTATCTTTGACAGATCTAGCGCCGTACTACAGCTTCACATTTTAGAGGTTTAGAGGTAGCCGGAGATGACCCAGGGCGTACAAGACGACTATGATTTCCCTCCTGCTATTGATATGCTTCGTCGTCTCATCCGTTTGGTGGATTGGGACGAGATTTATGCAGACTAGCGTTAGTTAGGTTTGTTTCGTCGAGCCCCGACGTAAAACGGAAGCGCTTGGTGGGAGGCAAACCACTGTTTTATTCGTGTTTGTTTTATTTTCGAGTTCTTTTATGTTCGTAGCATTTCCATTTGTACTTTTGAATTTTAAATTATCATTAATAAACATTTCGCATTTAGTTGTTTTATATGAAAATTTTATAAGATTTTGCATTTTTCTTGGACGACCGTCTGGTGCTTCTGGACGCCCGTCCGACCCTCTGTTTTCATGGACGCCCGTCTGGCCAATTCCCTCAAATCCTGTATTTGATTTTGGATCTTGGACGAGCGTCCACTTCAATGGACGCCCGTCCAGTTCATACGGATTTCCAGTGACGCCTGCCCACCGAGTTGGACGAAGGCCCAACCCTCGTCTCATATATATACCGCACTTCTTGAACCTTCACTTTTCTGATTTTTCAAAAGGAGAAACCGACTCTTGCCCTCCTCTCAACCTAAATCCCTCGATTCTACACCAAATTGGGCGATTTCAAGTGCTATAGGACGCCCTTGACACCCTCTCATCAATTTTCAAAGCCAAATTCCCCAACATTCCATATTTTTGAAGAATCGGCCGCCTGTATAGTCCGACCTTGTTCAACAAAAAAATCGGATTTTTGGGAACAAATTGGGTTGTTTTGGACATCTAGCAAGCATTATCTTCATCTACTCACCATCTTTGGTAAGTTTGTAGCAACTTTTCTCAGTTTCTTTCACGTTTTTGTGAGTTCGATCTTTGGGTCGGCTCATTTTCTAGAAATTTGTCTCATTTTGTGTTTTTCTTTTTGGTTGCTCTTTCTTTCTTCCTGTATGGTGTTGTTTTGATGTGGTGGTGATGGTTGTGGTGGTTGGTGTTGATTTGTTGCCTTGAAATCCCGATTTGGATGTTAAACGGGTACCCTTTGTTGTGAATTGGGACGATTTAGTGTTTGTGGTCCTTAAGGTTTAAATCATGGTGCGGATGAAGGAAGTTCAGAAACAATTTGGTAAGGGTGTGGCTAGGGAGAGTGGTAAGAAGCGTAAAGAGTTGGACCCTCCCATAGTTGATCCGAATCGAGGTGTAGTAATCCGGGAGCAACCTCTGGGCTTCACAACAAGCTAGAGTGATTTAAGAGACGAGTCCACCTCCGGTCTGCAATCGATTATGATGTGCCCCCTTGGCACGGTTTGCTAAGAATGCCCGAGGTGGTGAGCCGTCTAGGGTGAAAGCTGCTGAAAATGTTGCTAGGGAAGTTGACGCCGAACCTGGGGAGAGACCTCGAAAGACAATGAGACCAAATTGTGCCTATCCCTATGCCTCGTCGGTTCGTAAATCCTAAAGCACACGAGGTCTACACCAAACACTATTTTGCTAGGAATATGTTGGTTGAGCGAGCGGTGATAGAAACAAAGGTGGATCCCGCTTTTGTGAAGTTGTTGAAGGATAGGAAATGGGAGGAATTGATGAAGATACCGACTACCCAGGTTAATGATTCGTTGGTTAGGGAGTTTTATGCTAATTTTTCGAAAACCGACTTAGACACGGGGGTGGTGATGGTTCGAGGCGTTAAGGTTCCATTTACACCGCAAGTGATTAATGCGCAGTATGGGTTGGAGGCATTTGAAGGCTTGGACTATAAGGAGGAAATCAAGCGGAGACAGGATTCGGGACAGGATCCCTTGGAGGAGCTCCGATTACAAGTTTGCCCCGATGTTGCTTGACGCCTTTCGGACCGGTGGAGACCGTAAGGAGATTGTTACTACGGCATGGTCTCAAGATTGGAGAGTCTATTGCCGCTTCATCCGAGTCGCTTATTGCCGAAGAACAATTTGACGACTTTCACATAAAGCGATCTTGGGATGATGTATGCTTTGGTTTTCAAGTTAAATGTCGATGTTGGACAAGCGATATATGATGAGTTGGTGTCTAGTCAGAAAAATTACAAGCGGAGCTTGATTGTCCCCCACTTGATTCATCAGATATGCATCGATGCCGGAGTGCCGGAGTATAGGCAGGATCACAAGCCTAAGAACCCGAGAGGTATTCAAAGAGAGAAAGTTCCGCCTACGGGTGAGACTGAGGCAGCCCGTGAGCCTGGTTCTTCTTCGGCACCACCTCCGGTTCCCTCCTTGTCTAGTTTATCTCCTGCGGAGAGGGCTCGGTACAGCATGGCCAACAGTCTACGAGATTGGATGACTGATATCCAGGAGACGCAGAAGAACATGATGTACGTGCTTTGAAGTGTATTGTGGAGGGCAAGAAACCGAGGATATGCAGATTTTCAAGGAGAGTGATACGGAGTTCGTCTTTTCCGATGCGATCGAAAGCGAGTTATTGCCGATGTGCTTGAGGCGGAGAAAGAGCCGGATGATGAGGAGGTTGCGGAGGAGAGACCTCACGGGGCTCAAGCATCGCCCGGTTACACACCGCACCTTCATCGACGACGCTCGTCGGCGGCTGCATTCTCCACCGACCCTACCATCTGCTGCCGATTCTGCTGTTCCTCCTCCGCCGAGACTACTCCGGGCCTTTCTTGAGCTTTATCTCTTATTTTTCCGATTTCATGTTGCACTTTCATGATACCTGCTTTTCATTTTCTACGCTTACGGATCATGTCAGCCATAAGGCATCCCGACACTCTGTTTTGATTTGTATTAACTTTATGATCACTGTTTTGTATGCTTACCGATGGTTCTTTTGTCTATTCGATTTCGATTTATTACCTTTTTCATTGTTGCGATATTATACCCCATTGTTCCCCCGAGGTATTTCTGGTTTCTCGAGTAGTGCAGATCTAGTTTTTGTCGAGCTCTCGGTTGAGTTCGGTTTGGACGTTGTTTCCGACGCTTTTGCGGGCGTTGTTTCTTTTCATGCTCCGGCCTGACCAACATCTCGATTTTCTACGCGTAAACAGCTAAGTTCCTTCTTTCTTTACTTTCTGCACAACATGAGGACATGTTGATTTTTAAGTGTGGGGGAGGGGAATGGTCGACTATGTATCTATAATCATTTGTTTAATACGTATTGTTTCTATGAAAATGAGCTAAATTTTTAAATTTTTCGACACTTTTGTTTTCGTTTTGTCCCGAGTAGGCAATTCAATTCGGTGTTCGTTATTTTTGATAGTTATCTATGCTTTATACCATATGTTTGATAAGTTAGATGTTTCACCCAACGCTATTTTTCACGAGCCATAGTAAATGACGAGCTAACTTATAAAGTTATACCCCGTTTTGGATTAGTGATTTTTGATTTTCTTATAAGTCATGTGCTTAGTGCCACGTTTATATCTCGAGAATTATGATAGTTTGTATTCAGTTCCGAGTATGTTATACTGTGAATATCTAGAAGTTTGAATGTGATAAGTAAAACGTGACTATTGTCAAATGCAAGTTGAGTTAATAATTGAATTAATTGTGTGTGTCGAAAGCTAGTCGATGATTTGAGTGCGGTAGGGTATGCCACGTATGTCCTATTCCACTATGATGACTAAAAGCTCACGACAGTTAGAAGAAGCTGCCTTATGATTGGAGTAAGGTAGGGGATTATCTCGAAACGTCCTATTGCTGGGAATGAGGGCATATGCTATACGCGTGTAATTAAGAGAACTTTAAGAAAAATTAGCAAATGGTAATGTGAAAAGATGGGTGAGAACCGTAGTTATCTTCTGACTATCCCCAGTATAAACTGAAAGATATGTTGTAGGGATTATCCTCTAAGTATGTCGGAAATATTTTAAATACACCTTATTATTGTTTTTCGAATATGTATGTTTTGTGAGGTGCATGTTATAATCGTTTTTATATTTCTATTTTAAATGGGATGTTGGCTAGTTTTGCTTGAATCAATTTCAAGTTTGGATTTAGTGGAAATTTATTATGGCTATGCACACACACTTGGGTGAACCTCTAAACTATTGAATATGCTTTATGGTTGCATGAATGTTTATATGTCTCGAGTCTTGATTTTGTTTTGTCTTGCTCGGGACGAGCAAGGTTTAAGTGTGGGGAGTTGTTAAGGGTGATTTTGTACGGTTTTATAAGGATATATTTTATGTCAATTTTCCCCATATGTGGATGTTTTTCATAGAAATCGAGCTTTATATTGAAATATTGAGCAAATGAGTTTTAGAAGTATTAAAGTGCAAAATCGGGTTAATTATGTGATTTTATTGGATAAATATCTTTACATGTAAGATGTTACATTTTGCATGTTTTTATCGTGATGTAGGTACGCTTGCATGAGGTGAAAGGAGCTTAAAAGATGTTCAAGTGATGATTTGCATGGAAGGAAAGAGATAGAGATGAAGTTGGAATGAAGATCAAGATGAATTTGGAAGAAAAAGAGTCTGAATCAAGCGCCAAAGTCCCGTCTATGCCTGGATCAAGCGTCCAAAATAGTGGATCAAGCGCCCAGGCTGAAAAGTTGATTCAGAGAGTTTGGACGCAGCCTGGACGGGCGTCTGAAGGAAGTCCAACAAGACCGAACGAGCGTGGACGGGCGTCCGTCCGCCGACTTAGCCTTGGCCGACTTAAATATCTATAAATAGCACGCGGATTCCAACCCTAAAGACACACAATTCGATCCCTCTTGACACACAAACATTAGAGAGGAGCCCTAGGCGCCAAATTTTTTGGGAGGCTGGGGTGGCGGTTAGATTAGGTTTTATTTTCGTTCTTTTTCTGTTCTTGTTCGTCCATGCTGATGGTCTTCAAGCTGTGAACTGGAGCATCCATGGTTACTTTTCAACAGCGTTTTTTGATTTCTCTCTTGGATAATCTTGTGATTTTAATTTAAAGTTTGTTTCTTTCCTTTGTTTATTTGTTTATGCAATCAATATCGGAAGATGAATTGCCTATTGATGTTTACCGTATGATGGAAATCGGTGTAAACCTTAGATCACCATAGGAAAGATTAGACTTTTAACCTTGACATAACGGAAGTTGATAGGTTAGATTTCTAGGTTGTTAGATCTAATAAATCTTGCACCTTGTTTTGAGAGCGTTAATCTCTATAGATCGGAAGATGATGAGATTGATAGACGGATTACTTACGGAAGTAGGAATTCATACCTTTGATTAGGTGAACCACAACTTTGATTGAATCATCATAAGATAATCTAAGGAAGAATTAAGGGTTGCAGGATGGTGGATCATGTTTGTTCTATGTTGATTTGCTTCACTATGAGTTAGTTTTATTGTTTTTTAGTTGTAGTTTTATTTTATTTGCTTTTGTTCGCAAATTAGCGATATTTTCCTGGCTTTGGGTGACAATCCTCTCATCCGGCTTTATTTTCCGTTTAGTTTAGGTTTAGGAATAATTGTATCAACCTTAGGAAAATTAATGAACTAGATACCCTGATTCCATGTGACCGACTCCGGTATTAATCGCTGTACTACGATCCCTACATTTGGGGAATACCGGATTTATAAATTTTATTACTTGTTTGCTTTGTTAGATAAAATCCGTGACAATAGACGAGATCTATCCCTGCCCTTAAAGACAGAAGACATCTAATACGTGCTAGCCTGTTCATACTATCAATTCCCTGTTTAATAGTACATCAGCCTAGAGACATTTAAGTATCAAACTTATTAAAGTGATTAGAGATCTCATCAACCATAATCGCCTATCATGGTTTCTCTATCACAGTTTAATACTAAGGAGTTGTTAAGGGTCAATTTGTAGTGTTTTATAAGGATATATTTTATATCAATATTCCCCATATATGGATGTTTTTCGTAGAATTCGAGCTTATAATCGATTAATTGAGCAAATGACGTTTTGAATAGGTCTAAATGATGTTTGATTGAAGATTAAAAAGGAAAGAAAGAGATACAAGAGGATGAAGATGAAATAAAGCTTGGGAAAATCCCGAAAACGACTCGTAAATGTCGACGGGCTAATCAAAAGGCGTTTTACGAAGAAGAGTCCTTAATTAAAGTTGTAGAGTTTTCCGAGAGCTTTTTATGACATTCGGATCATAATTTTTGGAGGTCTACAACTCAAGATATGAATTTTAGAAGTTTTATACCAATAAATATGTAATCGAAGAAATACTGCAATTTCATTAACCGACTTAAGCAAATTACCTAAACCTCTATATAAACGACCGCATGATCAACCCTAATTCACACAATTTATTCCAGCCGCACTTTTGAGTTCAAGGCGGTCACCCGAGCCTTGTGCTCGGGTGATCCGGTTAGATTAGGATGTCGCGTTTTCTTCCGTTTTCGATTCATGGATTCAATCATGTACCAAACTACGTGAGTTTATTTATTTAATTTATTCATCCTTATTCGTTTTTATGATCTTTAATTTATGTTGTATCGTTTCTATGATTATGATGCTATTATGTGAATTAGATCGAGAGATCGGTTTGCTATTGATGTTTACAACATACGGAAGTTGCGTAGACTAGATCACCATAGAAAGATAGGATTTTTAATCATTAATTATGTGACAAATTAATTGGTTAATTATCTAGGTTGTTAGATTCTAAAATACGAGAGTTAACCTGAATCTATACCGAGTTTTGTTTGGTAAATCGATCTCAACATTCGGAAGATGAGAGATTGATAAATTGGACTCACTAAGGAATTAGGAATCCATAGCTTGAGATTAAATTCACTAAGGAATTAGGGATTTGTATCTCGTGTAAAGGTGAAACCACAATTTGAATTAAAATCATGAGAATAACTAGGATTGAGATCACTTAGTTTGTACATTGTTTGAGCCCATGTATCGTTAGTTTAGTTTAGATTGTTTTATTGTTTTTCCTAGATTTAGTTTATCGTTTTATTGCTTTTATATTTTCCTGGCTTTGGATTAACAATCCTTTGTCCAGTTTATTTTCCGTTTTAGATTAGGATTAGTTATTTGTTTTAATAAAGAGGAATTAGTGAAATTAGATTCAACATCCCTTTTCCTTGAGGATCGATACCGTATTTATCCAACTTTGCTAGCAACTACCCGGTATTCGGCCGGTTAGGAGGTAGTTTTGCATGGTAGTATAGGTTTATAAATTTTCTTTTGTTTTTATGATGCAAAATTCTCCCAACAAAAGTGGCGCCGTTGCCGGGGAATATGTGTCATGTTGAATCTGATCTTGTTATTTCTCGATTTTGTTACGTTTATTTTTCGTTTTAATAAAAGTAGCGTTTACCAAATCGAGAGTTTTTATTTTGCCGTGTTTCGATGACCATAAGGTTAAGAATGTGCAAAAGTTTTTACTCGATTTGTTTAAACGTGAAGTATGTGTTTATGTGTTTTATGATCTAACCTCTTTGTGCTTTAATTGAAAGTAGCTGTGATCTGATGTGTTAATATGTGTTTTAAGTTTTTAGGGTTTGTCTGCGTTTTCTGCTCTCTTCTCGCTGTATTCGTTGTATGGACGAAGCGTTCAAGTTAGTGAACGCCCGTCCAGCTTTTAGCCGCAGTAAACGAGCGTTTGAAAGTATTGGGCGCTTCGTCCGTTCAAATATTTTCGACTGCTTGCGTTTAAAGGACCAGACGAGCATCTATGCTTTCTGAACGTCCGTCCGGTTGGTTTTCAAGTCAAACGAGCGTTTGTTTTGGCCGAACACTCGTCCAAAGTCGTATTTTGAGGTGAACGCCTGTCATGTTGTCTTTGAGCGCTTGGAGTCCAGTCGAGTTTTTCTTGATCTCATTCCTAATGCTTTTATTTAGTATGGATTGCTTACATTCGAGCATCTGTGGCCTATTTATTTTTTTACATAGATGTCCTGAATATGAATGTTATACCTTTCCATCTATGAATTCATGCTAAGTAAATGATCTTATTCCTTATACATGATTCATCTATGCAAGTTATAATTCTTCATCGGTTCTCGTATGCTATAAGCGGTCTTCGTGTTAATTAGTAGCTAATGTCGGTTTCCGTATGCTACATACCGTGATGAATCTTGTGAGCTTTGAGACTTATGTGCTTTTTGTTATTTTTATAACTCATTTGGGTAATAATCGCCGGTTTTCCGTTGCTACCATACAAAGCTTATGAGTTATATCTGTTTTAGTATAGCTAATCGTTGGTTTCCATAATGCTATCACCTTTGACGAGTCTTAAAGCGCGTCTACACCGCATATAATGAATAAAATCGCTCGTTTATCGTAAACTATCATTATTTGGTAGACGTTTATGATATACATGTCGTGCTGCAAATGAGTGGGCTAGTTTTCTTTCTTTTAATTTCTTTTATTTTTGCATATCATATAGATGCATATCATTTAGCTGCATGTCATCTAGTTGCATTGTTTTCTATTTTTTCTTTTATTTTTCTTGAGCGTAGTTAACTGTCGGTTTACGTAATACTACCTCGTTTTTATTTAGTTTCTGCATAGGCCGTAGTCACTGTAGGGTTGTCCTCTCAACTTGCTCAGCCTGAGCCTGTCAGAATTTATTTTATTTATTTTATTTTTAGGATTGCATATCATGTAGGCTGCATTGTAGTATATTTCATGTAGTTGCACCTAGCCTCTTGTTGTGTAATGTTCCATGTATATGTATTCCATCGTTATATGAGCTTAAATTTGAAATATCTCTATATCTCCTTTTCCATGTGCTTTATATATGTAATCTTTTCTTTTTCCCGTAGACTCTTTTGCACTTGATCAAGTCTGCAGGATATTTTTGATAGCTATTGTGCACTTTCACGATGAATTCAGTTTACTGTGATGCTCCACGATCTATTGAGCTATGCAAAGAATTTTGGTTTTACCGATTTTTCCGGAATTGCCAAATCCAATCGACTAAGTTCTCTAATTTATTATTTCTGTATAACTTGAGGACAAGTTGCAATCTAAGTGTGGGGGAAGGGATAGATGATTTATGTGTCTACTTTCGTTTGCTCATATTTTTAGTATTTCTATGAAAAGTGCTTAATTTTAAAATTTTTGTTTTGTCCCGAGTGAGCATTGCATGTCTTTGTTCGATGTTTATAATCATTGATGCATTATTTTGCATATTTAGTAATTTTAGTTGTTTCACCCGACACTCTTTTTCACATGCCATAGTAAATGATGAGCTAAATGTTGAAAGCCTACCCCATTTTAGTTGGAGATTTTTGATGATTATAGCATGTTTCTTTGCTTATGTACAATTCTTGAAAAGTTTAGTAGTTTGTATTCTAGGATTAAAGTATGACATACTGTGAATATCTGTAAGTTTGAATGTGATAAGTGAAACGTGATTAAGTCTTTGCAATAGTAATAAATTGTTTACTTGAGGTGTTATGCTCAGTGGTCTGTGCTACTAGAAAATAATCTTTTCCACTGCCAGCCAGAAATCTCTAAGTAAACATAATTGTAATTGTGTGTGTCGGAAGCTGGTTTATGATTTGGGTGAGGTAGGGTGTACCACGTATGTCCTATTCCACTATGATGACCAAAGCTCACGACAGTCAGTTTATAGCTGCCTTATGATTGGAGTAAGGTAGGGGATTATCTTGAAATGTCCTATTCTGCTATGAGGGCAAAAGCTTATTCTGATGTGTGTTAGAAAAGTGTGAAAAAAGTGAAAATATTGAAATATATTATTATGAATAAGTAAGGACTTAGTTATCGTTAATCTTATACCCAGTATAAACTGAAGGATATGTTGTAGGGATTATCCTCTGAGTCTGTCAGAAATGTTTTAGATATTCTCTACTATTTCTTTTTGGGATATGTATGTTTTGTAAAGTGCCTGTTATAATTTTTGAATATTTCTAACTTAGATGGGAAACCGGGCTAGTTTTGGTTTGAATAACTTTCAAATTGTGGAACTTAGTGGAAGTTTATTATGGCTATGCACACACTCACGTGGGTGAACTTCTAAGTTATTGAATATACTTCATATTTGTATGGATGTTTATTTGTCTCGAGCTTGACTTTGTTTTGTTTTGCTCGGGACGAGCAAAAGATAAGTGTGGGGGAGTTGTTAAGGGTCAATTTGTAGTGTTTTATAAGGATATATTTTATATCAATATTCCCCATATATGAATTTTTTCGTAGAATTCGAGCTTATAATCGATTAATTGAGCAAATGACGTTTTGAATAGTTAAAATGCAAAATCGAGTAAATATCGTGGTTTTATTATCTATTTTGTATGGTTTTACGTTTTGCTCGGTTTTGTCATCTTTTAGGTGCACAAATATGGAATGGAAGAGGTCTAAATGATGTTTGATTGAAGATTAAAAGGGAAAGAAAGAGATACAAGAGGATGAAGATGAAATAAAGCTTGGGAAAATCCTGAAAACGACTCGTAATACGACGGGCTAATCAAAAAGGCGTTTTCTGAAGAAGAGTCCTTAATGAAAGTTGTAGAGTTTTCCGAGAGCTTTTTTATGACATTCGGATCATAATTTTTGGAGGTCTACAACTCAAGATATGAATTTTAGAAGTTTTATACCAATAAATATGTAATCGAAGAGCGCTGCAATTTCATTAACCGACTTAAGCAGCCGACCTAAACCTCTATATAAACAGCCGCATGATCAACCCTAATTCACACAATTTATTCCAGCCGCACTTTTGGAGTTCCAAGGCCGGTCACCCGAGCCTTGTGCTCGGGTGATCCGGGTTAGATTAGGATGTCGTTTTTCTTCCGTTTTCGATTCATGGATTCAATCATGTACCAAACTACGTGAGTTTATTTATTTAATTTATTCAGTCCTTATTCGTTTTTTATGATCTTTAATTTATGTTGTATCGTTCTATGATTATGATGCTATTATGTGAATTAGATCGAGAGATCAGTTTGCTATTGATGTTTACAACATACGGAAGTTGCGTAGACTAGATCACCATATAAAGATAGGATTTTTAATCATTAATTATGTGACAAATTAATTGGTTAATTATCTAGGTTGTTAGATTCTAAAATACGAGAGTTAACCTGAATCTATACCGAGTTTTGTTTGGTAAATCGATCTCAACATTCGGAAGATGAGAGATTGATAAATTGGACTCACTAAGGAATTAGGAATCCATAGCTTGAGATTAAATTCACTAAGGAATTAGGGATTTGTATCTCGTGTAAAGGTGAAACCACAATTTGAATTAAAATCATGAGAATAACTAGGATTGAGATCACTTAGTTTGTACATTGTTTGAGCCCATGTATCGTTAGTTTAGTTTAGATTGTTTTATTGCTTTTCCTAGATTTAGTTTATCGTTTTATTGCTTTTATATTTTCCTGGCTTTGGATTAACAATCCTTTGTCCAGTTTATTTTCCGTTTTAGATTAGGATTAGTTATTTGTTTTAATAAAGAGGAATTAGTGAAATTAGATTCAACATCCCTTTTCCCTGAGGATCGATACCCGTACTTATCCAACTTTGCTAGCAACTACCCGGTATTCGGCCGGTTAGGAGGTAGTTTTGCATGGTAGTATAGGTTTATAAATTTTTTTTTGTTTTTATGATGCAAAATCCTCCCAACAACGTTATCATATAATAATTCATAATTGGTTCTTTGAAAGAACATATATAGGACAACAAAAAAGCCATTTAATATATGTATAAACATAAAGAAATAGTAGAAATGATCCAACCCGGTCGGATCTGGTCCAACCCGATTGGGTTTAGGACACTATTCCAACATTTAAGTGGCGGATAGCCTTAGCCATTTTGAAGTTATATTTTGGCGGATTCCCTTAACTTCATGGGGTTGCTTTAATGGGCGGATAGCCTTAGCCATTTTGAGGGTCATATGGGGCGGATAGCCTTGACCATTTTTGTGGGCTATAATGCCTCTTTGTGCCATGCTATTAAGCGGATAGACTTGTTGTTGGTGACGAGAAAACCCATTTTGATGAAGTTGATCTTTGGAGAGTTCCTAAAATAAGAAGGCTCGTCCCGCCACTTTTGGTAAGGAGAGTTCCAAAAATAAGATAGCTCGACCCTCAATGTCCTGGGGGTAAGATCCAAAATGAGAAGCGTAATAATTCAAGTTGTAGGATGAGAATAAATGCCAATGAGAGTTTATACTTGGAGACCTCGAGGGCTCGTATCTGGGGAGCTGGAGAGCTCGTATCCCGGGAAGCTTGAGAGCTCGCAACTTGGAGAGCTTGGAGAGCTCACAACTTAGAGAGATTGGAGAGCTCATAACTTAGGGAGCCTGAGAGCTCTGAACTTGGAGAGCTTGAGAGCTCATTCTAGCGAGCTCATATCTGGTGAGCTCATATCTGACGAACTCATAACTGGAGAGCTTGAGAGCTCATAGGTTGGAGAGCTCGTAACTTGGAGAGCTTGGGAGCTCATTCTGGCGAGCTCATATCTTGGAGAGCTTGAGAGCTCACAGCTTGGAGAGCTCGTAACTTGGAGAGCTTGTTTTTTCGGAGAGCTTGAGAGCTCATAACTTGAAGATCTTGGGAGCTTATATCTAGCGAGCTCATTACTTGGAGAGCTTGAGAGTCAATCTTGGAGAGCTTGAGAGCTCGTAGCTTGGAGAGCTCGTAACTTGGAGAGCTTGGAGAACTTGGAGAGCTCGTTTTTAGGAAAGCTTGGAGAGCTCATTTTTCGGAGAGCTTGAGAGCTCGTAACTTGGAGAGCTTGGGAGCTCATTCTGGCGAGCTCATTACTTAGAGAGCTTGAGAGCTCAATCTTGGAGAGTTTGAGTGCTCACATCTTGGAGAGCTCATAACTTGGAGAGCTCGTTTTTCGGAGAGCTTGAGAGCTCATAACTTGGAGAGCTTGGGAGCTCATTCTGGCGAGCTCATTATTTGAAGAGCTTGCACTACAAAAATATGGAGAAATCTATATACTATAAGATGAGAGGAAGGTAGCATCACAATGCTCAACGTCTCCCCTTTCTTCAACTTTCCCCCCGCTGACACGTGGCAAGCTCTAGGCTTCACACGTGTCAGCTGCTAGTTTTTTTTTCCCTTAACACAATAGAATAACTTTAGCAATGTATATATATATATATATATATATATATATATATATATATATATATATATATATATTGTGGATGTACATTTACTTAAATAAGTTTATGGATCACGTTAAAAAAATTTAATACTTTGCATTCTACTTAGTTTATGGATCCCGTTAAAAATGTAATACTTTGTATTCTACTTATATAAAAATATTTCGCCCACATGATTTATATATTTTTTTTACTTTGTTAAATAGAGTAACTTAATACCTATAGCAATATATATATATATATATATATATATATATATATATATATATATATATATATATATATATATATATATATATATATATATATATATATATAATGTGTAGATACATATATATTGGTAGATCTACATTTACTTAAATGAGTTTATGGATCCCGTTAAAAAATGTAATACTTTACATTCTACTTAGTTTATGGATCCCGTTAAAAAATGTAATACTTTGCATTTTACCTATAGAAAAATATTTCGACCCACGTGATTTTTTTTACTTTGTTAAGTAGAGTAACTCTAGCAATATATATAGGTAAAATGCAAAGCTTTACATGAATATATATTTGTTTTTAGTGTCTATTGTGATACTGTTGTTTTTTTTATGTGTCATACTATTTCTTGTTACACTCGATATCATATTTATTAAATAGAGTAACTTTAGATAACTATAGCAATATATATATATAAGATGTGGATACATATATATTGGTGGATCTACATTTACTTAAATGAGTTTATGGATCCCGTTAAAAAATGTAATACTTTACATTCTACTTAGTTTATGGACCCTGTTAAAAAATGTAATACTTTGCATTTTACCTATAAAAAAATATTTCGGCCCACGTGATTTTTTTTTTACTTTGTTAAGTTAAGTAACTCTAGCAATATATATAGGTAAAATGCAAAGCTTCACATGTATATATATGTTTTTTGTGTCTATTGTGATACTGTTGTTTTTTTTATGAGTCATACTATTACTTGTTACACTCGAAATCATTTTTATTAAATTTGTACTCATAAGTATACTCCAAATCGTATTTATTACATTCGAGTAGAATAATGAGCCTAAACCATAGCGAAATAAATATATGATTTCGAGTATACTATTGTTGTAAAAAATAAAACGTATATGATTCAATAGATAGGTTGTCAAAGACCAGACCTCTATAGATGTACACGTAATACCTATTTAAAATGGAATTCCTTTATTATTTTATTAATAAATATTCAATTATCCAACGATTAAGAATTGGTGTATGTTTATGCATTAAAATGCAGTCATGGTTGTAATCTATGCTTTTTAAAACCTAAACTTTGCTATAGTGGGGAAATATAGTTAGTATATTACCACCATTATCTTTTATCATGGATAAAGTTTGATGGTGTAGTAATATACATAATTATAAGTCTTTGCAATGATTGTAGATTCCACTATCTTTTGTAGAATCTTATAGTAACTAAATTGATGTATGTTTTGAACCAAAAGGGTTTGTATTAACAAAAATCCATGACTATATCATTTCTATGAATGTAAAAATATCCTCTACTTCTACATTTACACCTTTAATAGATTAAAGAAAATTATGTATACATAATAATATATATATACCAAAATAAAATGTTATCTTAAATAATGGTATGTGATATATACGTCTTGGGTTAAGGAAGGAGAGGGAAGAGACCAGGGGGGGGGGGGGTAGGGCTAGGTGTTTACTTTTGCAGGTGGATAATGATTATAGGAATAGTAGAATACATAGAAGGGGTGGATAGTGGGAGTGGTGGATAGTGGGAGGGGGGGATAGGACCAGCTGTTAACTACTAACTATTATTGTAAAAAATTGCATAGAGTAACTTTATCAAATATATATATATATATATATACACACACAGTTAAAATATATGATATTTTCCGTTTGACCTCTAGAAAAATATTGTAGGCATATAATTATTTATAGATGTATACGATTATTCACTGATCTACATTTACCTAAATGAGTTTATAGACCCTGTTAAAAGATGCAATATTTTGCATTTTACCTCTAGAAAAATATTGTGGGCCTCGTAAAATTTTCTTTTGTAACTTATGAGAGCCAAACTAATGTTTCTTTTGAATTATATGGCTTCATGTTAATAAAAATCCATGATTGTATCATCTCTATGATTGTAAAAATGTCATCAATTTCTATGTTTGAGGCTATAATGGGCACGCCGTGCCTTGCACGGCGTAAACATATACACTAGTAATGACAAAGAATTTGTGAGAGGATGAGATTCCGGTCACCAAAGACAGTTTTTTTATTTTTTTATTTTATAGTTTTAGTGAGGGTTAAAATTTTATATCATTAAAAGGTAATCTCCTAGTGATATACCCGAACCGGAATGGGGCCCTGTTCATCTAGATTGGGTCTACTATCATGGCCCAATAGCAAAGATATGGGGCCTCTTTCCCCTCTGTCCGCGATCATAAGCCGGATCCTACCCGCTATTCGTAAGCCGGGTCCTATCCGCCAACAGTAAGCCGGATCCTGTCCGCGGGTCGTAAGCCGGACTCCTCCTCTCTCTGTGATTTCTACCCATATAGTCAAGCTGATTTCAAGACAAGACATATATGAGGTCGCTGTTCGCCAGTCATAAGGACAAATATGAGTTCGCTGCTCGCCATGCTTATCTCAGCCACCAAGGCTAATCTGTATAAATTGGCTAGGCCACTTGTATTGCATGCATGATTACCTATAATTATGTATTCTTAATTGTCTTTATCATGAGCAACAATAAACCGAGCGTAGTAGTTTTAAATTTATATATATGGGATCACAATGTAATAGAAAGGGCCAAGAATAAATACACAGAGCTACTCTGTCAATTTGTAGACTCATTAACGTGTTCTTGACCTAGCGTTTATCCAACTGTATCGTTCTTACACACCGCCATACACTCTCCGGAGAAATCACATATACAAAGCCTTATATCCTCAAGATAAACACTGTTACCATAAACCTGATATTCTACGCAATATCACCTAGTGACCAATTTTTAAATCGGTAACCATTGATAAGCAATTTGGTCACTGTTGATACATTTAAAATATTAAACATTAAAATGCTCTCATCTCTGAAATTCTAATACAGAGTTCATCAATGTTTATATATTTTTTCAATAAAAATCTATGTACTATGTAATGAATGAATGGGGAAAAAGTGGATTCATATCATTCGCCTTCAACCCTTGCTCGACAAATCAAGGAGGGAGCAGAGGAGACCGTTCTCAGCCATATCGTGAACCACCTCCATCCATGTCAGTCCCCTCCTCCAAGGTAAAAATTTCTCTCCTTTCTCCTACTCGACTAGCATGTGATATGGCTCCAACTCCTCCCCATTTTGGTCTGCCCATCAATCCCTTCCCTACACCACTATGCCAGTTTCGGCCATGGATGTCACTCACCGGCGACAAAAATTTGCCACCGACGGTAAACTGTATGTTTCTCATTCCTTTATAATAAAAATTTTGCCTATTACTTTGATGTCTGGCTTTATGCACCTGATTCAAGACGAAATTTGAACAAAATCAAAGAAGTCGTTACGAAAGTTGTCAATCGTAAGAACTGATTTTGAATTTTGCTCAATTTTGGGAGGCAGATCATGTATTGCCCAAAGGTCATTGAAGATGATCTATTCAATACTTTAATTAATCGCCGACCGTGACCCGGCTCAGCGCAAGCTCTTTGTTCGTGGTATTGGATGGGATACCACCCATGATAAACTCCGTTCTGTTTTCTCTTAGTATGGAGAGCTCGAAGAAGCAATTTTTATTCTCGGTAAAGCCACTGAGAAATCCAAGGGGTATGGATTTGTTACTTTGAAGCATGTTGATGGTGCTATAAACACTCTTAAATAACTTAGTAAGAAAATTGATAATCGAGTGACGGTTACCCAGTATGCGAATGCTGGGATTTCGGGTTGGCCTGGTGGTGGGTGTGAATAATCCAGTAGATATTTCTTTAAGGAAGATATAGGTGGGTAATGTTCCACAAAATATGCCAGCTGAAAGGCCATGGGCTATTTTTTCGATGTATAGAGAGATTTGAAGAAGGGCCGTTAGGGTTTGATAAGGTTATAGGAAAGTCAAAAGGGTTTGCTTTGTTTAATTACAAGACTGCTAAGGCGGCTAGGGCATCAGTGGTTTAGCCAATAAAGAATATTGATGGATATCCATTGAGTTGCAAGTTTGCAAATAATGATGGGAAGAAAGGGAAGCCTGGGGCTCAGATAGGGGGTCCTGAAGGGGTACATGCGGGAAGTGTAGTGTGTGGTGATTCTGTTGGGGTGGGTATGGCTGGTCAGATTTCAGGGCGGTATAATGGGCATGGAAACATGGGCGATTATTCAGGCTCTTTTGGCTTTCCTAGTGGTAATCCTTTTAATTCTGCACCGGCTGGTGGAGCTGGTGCTGGTGTAGGCTGTATGGGTGTTGGTGGTGGCAATAGGAGTTCTGGTGCTGGGAACCAATCAGGAAGTGGCTCATTGGGCAATGGTGGTAGTTTTGGATCTGCCCTTGGTGGTGGATATGGTACTTGTTTTCAGTACGAAGGCCTTGCTTCTGGTGTATATGCTGGTACGAGAAGCACTGGTTTTGGTTTTGGTGTAGGATAAGGGGTTACTGGTGGGAGAATTGGTGGGACTGGGACATGATTGAGTGGTGCTGGAAATGGACTAGGTGCAAGTCATGGCTCATTACTGTATGGCATGCAGCCTGGTTCGGAGGGAATTGCTAATGGAGATTATCACCAAAGTGCTCATTACAGTATGTCCGCATCTGCGTCTAGATATCTGAACCAGCACCAGCACCAAACAGGGGGGTATCACCTGCGCCTAGAGCTCTCTCTGGTGGCATGTACCAAGGAATTCATCCATACTGTTGAGGTACTCTTCCTTCTCCGTTCCTAATATCTTTCTTGACTATTGTTTTACACTCCTGATTTTAGTTTGCTTTTTTTCAATCGCATGATGTTTGTGGTCCTAGGTATTGCCATTGCTAATTTTCCTGATGTACTACTGTCGTTACCAGTGTGCTTGGATAGGCCCATTCCTGTTGATAAAGCAAGTAATGCAGATATTCTTACTGACTTATGTGTTTGAATAGTTGATAATTATTGAGCATGTAGAGTGTACTTGTTCAGTGCCTCTTCTGATCGATCTGTTATCGGTGTGTGTAGAACTGCCTTTTCTTTGATGACAGGATTGCAATATACACTTACATTTAGTATACTTCTGATTTGTGGCATAACTCTGGTGCTTATCTAAGTTTTCTCGCTTCACTTGCCCTTGACAATGTTGGTCTGTTTAATGTTCTGTTCGATTTCTCATTTCACATTGCTAGTGTTGTGTTTATAATGGATGCTATAAAGCTGTATAAATTATTTGTGCCACACCATGAATAAGGGCATGCGTCGCTAGCTGGTGTTGTGTAGGTTAGATGCGTGATTTATTTACTTCTAAAATCTGCTGACGGGTTCTATTATTTGACCGTTGATTGTTTTTCCAATCTGATATTTTTTTCTGGTAATTTATTGTCCAGCTAATTTGATAATTTTTTGGTAATTTATTATTTACTTCTTAATATTTGTTGATGGGCTCTATTATTTGACCGCTGATTATTTTTCCAATGAATGTCCTGGACCATGGGAGGAGTTGCTTGGCAGAGTTGTATGCTAATCAATTAAAAAACATTTTAGTTCTGCTTGTTTGTGTGTGCATTGAATTCGACAATGGTTTGTGTGCATTGCATTTGACAATTGAGGGACATTGTTTTTGATGAAATATGTACGCATGTTCTTCACTGTCGTCTCTTTTTCATGTTTGAAATACTACGTTATATGTTACTGAGACTAGAATTGGGTGGTGTTTTCTTGGTAAAAATGTCCTTATCCTTCGTCTTGGATTCCCGTGCTGCAAATGTTTCTAGGATAATAGATTCTTTGGTAGATGCATTTGCTTGAATAGTAGTAATCTCTTTTATTTTTGCGCTATGTGCTTGTCATTATCAGACTCCAGGGTAGCGGATTTTTCAGATGTGTTTCATTAGTGCCTGTGCATGCAATATATATTGACGTTTAGGATGGTATGTGGTATCTATTTTTTCAACATAGTTGTACACTTTGATCATTTGTGGATAAAATTATTCTCTTCTGGGAGTTTTTTTTTCTTGCCATTGGTTGGTCATGTTGTTTATTGCAAGTCATAGTGGTTCCTCCCTTTCCCCCCTCCCCACCAACACCAAGAAGGGTGAAAAAAACTCTGCTCTGTTTGCCTTCTTTATTCTGCTTTCATCGCTGTTATTTGTTCTCAATCTCAGTCCTTCCTATTTGCATGGTTAGTAAGTTTTTTTGGTGTTTTGTTCACAATATATGGTAAACAATTCTCTCCCGGGGCATGGAAAAAGTGATCACTACTACTAAGAATCAATTATAAGGACATTCACTTGTCTAAAGTCTTGTGAAAAACATTTTTGTTTCTGGCTTGTTATGCATTGTTGGACAGAGGGGGTTAGGAAAATAAATTACCCAAAGAAAAACTTACAAACTTGATTGTCCTTTGCTATTGGAAACAAACAAACGTGGATGATCACATCCTTGTTTGTTACGTAGAGTTGTCTGTGGTTGTAATTTATAAATCGTTTGATGCTTTTATTAAATGCTTAATAACATGCTTAATTGTGAAAATTTGCTCCATCTTGTAGGCGTTCGTTCTCCAGGTGATTTTGAAGAAATTGCTGATTTCTCAATCTCCTTACACTAGCATCTGGACTGGGAGATCATGAAGACTTCTTTAGTGTTAGATTTGATTTAGCATTTTTTTTTTACTGAACTCATTGCTTAGATGATTGAGTATTTGAATGTACTATCAAGATAATGTTGATACTTATTTCACTAAAATACATCGTTGCTCTATTGTTTGTGTATCGGTATTTATGGTTTTCAAATATATGTAATTCAATAATGAAAATTAATGTTTTAATGCAAAATCATTGTATTGCTATAACATATTTATAATGATGGATTAATAATTATTAATGACGATAGTTTATCATCATTCAAATTAACTTTAATGACGGTATAATTAATAATGCCACGCAAATATTGGCGGTAAAAGAATTATAGTGATGGGAAGATTGATAGAATAATGGCGGGTTATATTGTTAGTATTACTATTTTTAATGAGGGGGAATGAAGCAACAATGATGAAAATTATCTTCTTTAATATAGACTTTTTGTGAGAGTACAACATCATCATTAATTATATATCAACAATAATGATAGTACACTTTACGGTCACTATTTACTTTTAGATAGGAGGGCATTAGTGATAGGCCATGAAGGGAAATTTCCCGTCATTAAACGTCTTCAATGACAGGAAATCGACATTTAATGACTGATTTTCCCGTCGTTATAAACCAATATTCTTGTAGTGTTGAGAGCTCAATCTTGGAGAGCTTGAGAGCTCGTATCTTGGAGAGCTTGGAGAGCTCGTAACATGGAGAGTTTGGGAGCTCATATCTGGCGAGCTCATTACTTGGAGAGCTTGAGAGCTCGTAGCTTGGAGAGCTCGTAACTTGGAGAGTTTGGAGGGCTCGTTTTTTGGAGAGCTTGAGATCTCGTTTTGGGGTGCTTGTAACTTGGAGAGCTTGGAGAGCTCGTTTTTCGGAGAGCTTGAGAGCTCGTAACTTGGAGAGCCTGAGAGCTCATTCTAGCGAGCTCATTCTGGCAAGCTCATATTTGGCGAGCTCGTTATTTGGAGGGCTTGAGAGCTCAATCTTGGAGAGCTTGAGAGCTCATAGCTTGGAGAGCTCATATCTGGCGAGCTCATTACTTGGAGAGCTTGAGAGCTCAATCTTGGAGAGCTTGAGAGCTTGTAGCTTGGAGAGCTCGTAACTTGGAGAGCTTGGAGAGCTCGTTTTTTCGAAGAGCTTGAGAGCTCGTTTTGGGGTGCTTATTTCGGCGGCCCCATTTTATACCTGGTGAATCTGTAAGGAACATGATGGTCATGACGGAGACCTTTAATCTTCTGATCGTAACTTTAACTTGTGGCTGCTCTTCGGCCTTTGAATGTATATTTTCTTTTTTTTTCTTGCAATGATTATTTCAAGTGTTTTTGAGTTTGTATCTTTATTTTTGCTCGAAATATTCTCATATTTCGAGTCCGTAGTTTGGGTCCGCTAGCCGGTATATGCGGGCGTACGCCCCCTTGTTTTTGGCGAGATTGAGAGCGCTGAGTATCGAGCTCGCTAAAAATAACTGAATCGTAAAAATCGGACCTATTGTTGCCGGATCTTCAATCTGAATCGAAAAATCCGATGTGCGGCCCCCTTGTTTCAAGCAAGGTCGCTGCGGGCTTGGTTGAAATAAAAGCCGAATTCGGGTCATTCCTGTTTGTTTAAAAAGTTCTATTATGGCCCCTTTGTTTCACGTAAGATTGAGTCTGTGCAATCATATGCCTGTTTGAAAATTTCCACTCTCGACCCCTCTTGTTTTGGACAAGATTGAGATCGCGAGTAACTTGTTTGAAGATATTGTAAATAGAGAGCTCGTTGTTGGAGAGTTCGTAATAAGAGAGCTTGGTGAGCTCGTAACTTGGAGAGCTTAAGAGATCATTCTTGGAGAGCTTGAGAACTCGGAACTTGGAGAGCTTGAGAGCTCGTAGCTTGGAGAGCTTGGAGAGCTCGTAGCTTGGGAGAACATTCTGGCGAGCTCATATCTGGCGAGCTCATTACTTGGAGAGTTTGAGAGCTCAATCTTGGAGAGCTTGAGAGTTCGTAAACAACCCTAAGGAACTACGGAGACTTGATTTCTGAACAATGACATGATACGTAGGCAACTTGAGAAAAATAACCCAGGCCCAGTCAAAAAATCCCCCCAAAACCATCCCGTTTTACTACTTGTTCTAGGGCTTATTGTTGAGTTAATTGTTACTAGAAGAAATACACGCCTTCTGGATTTATTCATGTATTTAAATCCAAAGATCGCCACTTTTGTTTTGTTTTATTTTGTTTTTGTTGTTGTGGTCCTCGTCTAAACATGATATGCATACCAAATGTGTACATAAAACTTAATATTTTGTTTGCGAGTGTTTTTGTTTTTTTTTATTTTTGTTTGAAAAATAAAATATGTGAAATATAAGATGTAACTCCATCATTATTCTCTGAAAAAAAAAACCTTTATCTTTATTGAATAAGAATTTCTCTTATTTAGAATATGATGATAAAGTTTATCTTGAATAAGAATTTTGTCTTATTTAATTTCTCTCCTATCTAAAAAAGAACCATTGTATAATTGAAAATAATCAATAAAATAAGCAATTCAGTTTCTTTTTTTATATTTTTCATTTTTAATTTTACATCATGGTATCAAAGCATTCTTGATCACAGAAAGTTCATTGGACAACTTCCATAGCCTATGAAAGGCCAAGAAACTCGACATTCACAACAAAATGAGATAATTGCAAGCACACTATGTATATTCATTACTTAGGTCAACCTGGCAAAACGTGAGACAATTCTCATACCATATATGTTACCACAACACTTGGACAATTCCTAGGATAATTCTCAAACCACAACAATTAGTGAAGACAAATTACACAATATGAAAACAATCCATGTTCATGACTTTAACCGTGAAAAATAAATTAGGCCAAATAAATGGTTCGATAATCAAACCATTTGCAAAAATACACAAAGTTTCTAATAGTGGAATCGTTGCAGCAATTTAATCAAAAGCCACCCAACACAAAGCAAGTTGGGTGTTAGATACTCAAACTTAGGGGTGTCTGTGAAATTGGAAAAGCTGATCGACCGATCGAACCGGATTAAACCGGACCGAAAAATGATGAACCACGGTTTTTCAATCGGTTTTTCATTGAAGAAAAACCGAACCGAAATCCAATTCGCTTTCGGTTTTATCCCTAAAACCGTATGACCCGAACCGAACAGGTTATACTTCATTTTTAATTTTATATATATATATATATATATATATATATATATATATATATATATATATAAAATTTAATTTGTTCACTAGATCCTACTATAAAACCCCCACACACAACCCTAAATTTCTAAACCTTATATTTCTCGCCATTTCTACCTAAACCTAAACCTAAAATGCTTCGAAACGATAACCGCTTTTGAGCTCACCGGCCGTTTCTGCTTCTTCTAATATTCTTCATCCTTTGATCATGAAAGGTTGAAAGCAACCTTTGAAATTGTCGTTACAACGACCACCCGCCGCTTATGGTGCCAATAATGGTGTGTGTCTCTCATTTTAAGAAAAAATCAAAATTTATGGTAAATAAAATACGATCTGAAACCGAACCGAACCGAACCGGATTGTATTGGTTCACCCAATTGAGAAAAATGACCAATTCGATTCGATTCGAGAAAATATCAAAACCGTAACTCTGATTCGATTCGAAAATCGTAAAAAACCGACCGGACTGGACTATGTACACCCCTACTCAAACTTGAGGGAAGCCTTAAAGTGATTAAGTTAGTTTAAATAAAAGATTTGTCTTTGATTTAAATAAGAGTTTAAGATTGTTCTTTGAATTTAATTTATTTTAGAATAGGATAAAAGTTTATCTTAAATAAGAATATCTCTTAATTCTTTCCTATACAAAAGAGAAACATTGTTCTCCTTCCGTTTCTACACGGATTTAGAAAATGGTTGAGTTATAAAAAGTCATAAATTCTAATAAAAAATGACTAACATGTCATTTGACAATCATTAATGCAATGATTATGAAGTGATATAAGTGGTTGAACTGTTTATAAATTATGGATAAAATAGAAAAAATGGTAATAAATGATTCATTGATAATCTCAAATGAGTTATATTCACTACAAAAAAAAGATGTTTTCGTGACAAAAATATTCGTCGCTGAAAGTGCTTATTTCCGTCAGTAAAAGTTTTCGTGACAAAAATCTTTTGTCGCGGCGTTTGTTGTCTAAACAGTGACGCTAAAGGTGTCTATTGTGACGACCAGAGTATTAGTCATTAAAATAATTCAATCGCGACAAATCTTGTATTTTTGTCACCAAAGATTTTCATGACAAACCTCCTGATTTCTCACGAAATGTTTTTCATGCGACAAAATTTTGGTCACAAAATAATGAACATTTTATCACTAATTCAGTGTTGTTGTCACCTATGATGCACCGACACTTCAATATGGGCGCCGTGCGCCGTGTCCGACACAAGACACGACACGACACGCTCCGACACGCTCCGACACCGTGTCCGACACGTGTCGGCTGATTAAATTAATATTATTTAAAATTTTAATATCCGACACTCCTCCGACACGTTGTCGACACACCTCCGACACGGCGCCGACACCTCTGAACACAAAATTTTCAATGTTTTTTTGATGAAACCTGAAAATATACAATTTCTATTTTGATTACTCTGTATTATGTTTATATGTTTTTTGTTATGACAATCGCTTTTACACTTAATTTGTAATATTTTGAAAGTCAAATCATAATTTTCTTTTTACTTTTGACACCGTATAGATAACAAATATCTATTTTAGATATTGATAGAGTTTAAGTATTACATATCTTATATATATTTATATATAGATGTATATATGTGTGTATATACATATATATATATATATGTGTGTGTGTGTGTGTATATATATATATATATTTTATATTATATGTAACGTGTCGGGGCCGTGTCGTGTCCTTAAATTTTAGAATTAGCCGTGTCGCCGTGTCCGTGTCGTGTCGTGCGGCGTGTCCGTGTCCGTGTCCGTGCAACATAGGTTGTCACCAAAGGGTATAAACACATTTTTACATTAATGGTTAATATTGACAAAGGCTTTGTCACTAGAAGTCTTATTTTAATAATAATAATAATAATAATAATAATAAATAAATAAATATTCGAATAATAATAATAATATTAATAATCAACTGCCTATAAAAATATACACATACCCTATAGAAGAATAAAAAATTAATATACCAAAACAAAATATTAAATAATTATTAACAATCATATATAAATATACAAAAACTTAACATCAACTCTAAAATTTTCAAAAAATACCAAAAATTAAATAAGGATAGAATAAGAACACAGCTAAGCACACATATTGTACTTCAAAATTTGATCATATATGCAAAACAAAGAAGACAGAATCATAGGACCAAACTAAATTGACTTGGACTAACAATAGAGGTTGCACACATACTCGAAATCGGATTGACCAAAATGTTATTGCAGACTCTGCTTCCTTTGAGATTGTAATAACAATGCTTAAATTTTACCTCGTGTCAGCACCAAAGTCCTTCATCCATTGAATTATATCAGGCCCCATTTGCTTTGTTTTCTCTAACATTATATAGAAGGTAAGACATGATTAAAAGATTTGATTACAGAGCAGTTTGCAAGCTTATTAACAAGATGATTCAAAGCATACAAACTCAGCATATAAAGACTCAAACTTGACAAAGCATTTTGTACTTCTCGAGACCGTAAATTAGATCAATAGGGTTCTCACCTCTTTGATGTATTCAACTCTTACCTCTTGAATGGTGATGAATACATACAAGAGCAAACTAGCTATGTACCAGCTCAATGTACCAGAAGTGAATAGTGTCATGAGAGGGAAAAAACAGGTTTAAAATGCATAAAAATGACACACACAATAGCCCAAAACACATGAAGTATATTGTTCATAAAAGCAAAGGTTCAAAGGTAATTTCAGTTACCACATACGATGTAACCCTGATTCCGTATCCCACAGCAAGGCGTCCTACATCGAGCAACCAAGCACTCTCTGTTGTGAACTAGAAATGGCTAAGGATAAGAGGCAAAAATCTGAAAATGGTTGTGAATGAGATATAGACACTGCAAAAAGAATATCTTAAAGGCTCAAAAGTTTAAAAAAAAAAAAGCTGGATAGCCTGCATTTATTGGAACTAGAAATACTAGGCATAGCTACATTTACTGGATAAATGTACAAAATCATAACCAAAGAGCATCAAACAAGAGACTAATCTTGGGCAGGGTTTAATTCAAGCATATTTCACATACTCTATTGAATCCAGATTGATCAACATTAGGAGCTTTTTTGGACGATTGGTTTTTCGACTCTTCCTCTCGTCGCTGCCTGTCCATTCTATATAAAGAACAAAACAAAATTTGAGGACAACGTACTTAGAACTAGATCTGTTGGAAGAATTCCAACAAGAATTATGTATAAACATTTCACAAACAATGGGGCAAAGAGATTCACCAAATATATTTTCCACCATGCAGAAATACAGAATAAAACAACTAGGGTATTCACTTACTTAAAATAACATATTTGTAAAGGCAATGTGGACCAATGCAACAACCATCTTCTTTGCCTCCCTTTTAAAGCCATCCAAAGCATCTGTTGCAATTGTTATTACCTAGATAATACAAATAAGTAAGCATCTTCAACAAGACCATAAAAAAGTCATTGGAAATGCCCCCATGTGAGTCCAAATATATCATTACCTCTCTCTTAAAAGGAGGATATCTTCCAAGACCAGGTGTGCCATTAGCGGCAGCTGACACAATGTCAATAAGAACGCGGTGCACCTGTCAAATTCAGATTTTAGTATTCAATTGACTATAATCAGTTGTACACCACTTTTCATAAAACAAAGCCAACCATAGTTCATATAAATTAGATCCTAATCACGATTCACATCCCAAAGCAAGAATGATAAACAAGATTTTTTTGATATGATACAACAGAAAAAACAAGCAATGCAAAAACAACAAACAGAGACCATATATTATCAATTAATCATTAGATCTACTTTAACCTCAGTGAATTTTTCAAATAAAACACAAAATCTAGCATATTCCTGACAAACAAATCACAAGGAAACTTAATAGCTACGGTTGAGGCAAATGAAGATAAATGTAAGTCGACGTTTCATGAAAATCTATACCATCATTCATGAAAATCTATACCGGTGACGTTGCTTGCCCGTAACCAGTCAGTTAATCCAGAAGAATAAGGTGCATTGTTACCTCCTAATATCATACCAAGAACATGTCACGAGAGAGCGAGAAAACAACAAGAGAAAGCAAAATCTCTCTAAGATTCTAAGATCGATCTCACATCCGATCCCAACTTCAACCTTCTATTTATCTCACTTTGTACCTCCATCACCTAATTTATTAGTGTTAATCTTAACTAAATGCAAAAACATGGATACATCAAAATGTTACATTTCTATTTATCTACATCCATTGAATTGCCCGGTTTGCTGTCAGCAGGTACATGCTATCAAACATATTAATTAAGATAAATATCAATACACGAGGTACGATACTAAAGTTAATCTCAAGAAAACTCATGAACAAAGAAGTTCAGTAAAATTGTGCCTCAAAATACCTCCCGAGTATACTACAAGAGGCAGAGTAAAGGCTCTAGCCAATCCAAGATCTGCTATTTTGAAAGCAGTTAAATCAAGAAATTTAGTGTAACAAGAACTTTATTGTAACTATTTGAAAGGAAAAAGACGGGCATATCATGATGGGCAAGAAAAAAAAGATACAAGAATCAAACTTTTCAGTTTCAAGAAAACAAAAAAGCTAAAGAGTCAGCTTACTTAGAAAATCGTTAACAAAGAATCTGGAAATTATGGGAAAAAACAAACAAATCAGAAACCGGAAACATGATTTGTGAGAAACACCAGTTGAAGAAGAAAAAATCCATAGTCAGATACTATGTAAACAATTCATATCACCAGCTAACACACCATGCATGCATAGTTTAAATATGATATATGTAAGACAAAACGAAAGTAAATGTGGAAGAAAAGAAGACTAATAAAGGTAATACATTAACTGCAATTGTTGAGCAATTAACCAAAAAAGAATAATCATTTAAATTAAAAGCTTACCAGATTGCCAAAATGCCTATCCATAGTAGATATATGAATTGAAGAATGGTAAGCCCATCCTGCATAGTTCAAGAATAGAGGGAAGAAAGATGAAATAGTACTCGGAGATTAACCATAAAATAATTGCAAACATGGTTAGGGAATGGTTCTTAAATAGATAAGTCAATTGCCTAGAGAAATAATGTTTTGCGATCCAGAACAGAAACGGAGAAAACGGAAAATTTATCGTAGACATGTATCACTGAAACTGGTGAAACATAGTCAGAAACTTCTACTAGCTAGCTAAGACACGGAATATGGATCGTGCATCTTGACAAGTTACCGTAAATAGTCCCAAAACTTACCCAATGGGAGCTCTTATTACAAAGAACAACAATGCTTTCATGAAAGCAAGTCAAAGTTACCACTTTTGTTAAACACATCAACCACAATCGAATCTGCTTTCACATGCCAAAAAAGTTTTCAAATACCACGCCATTAAAGATAGCATAAAAAAGTTATTTTTACATAAAAGGAAAAGATTAGTACATCTCTTATCTGGTGGATCAACCCAACCTTTGCTCTTCTATATCAAGCGCAATAACAAGCTCAACTCAAGAATATGAACATCAGTTTCAATTTCAAATTATCCATGCAATTTTTGTAGCCGAATACACATTTATGAAGCTCAACTGCTTTTATCATTTATGAATTTTAATAAACAGAAAATTTCCAAGTCTTATGAGTTTTATTTATAGCTCTACTGTTCTTTAACTTCATCACATTTGTCAAGCTTTTCATAAGCCATTGCACTCGTGGCTTGTCCCAATTGAGTTGTCACTTCTTCAAACCTCCACATAATTTGCTATAGTGAAATCTGTGAAGATCACCATACCGAACCCTCACAATCTAAGAGGGCAACGGATGACCTTGACCGAGATGCAATAACTAAAAAAATCAACCGCCATCTATAGATTTAATCACATTACTTGACAAAGAGTAAATAGAAGAGGATTATTGCAAAAACTAACAGAGGTGTGAGAATTTTATACGTGAAGACCAATAAACAATGGGACCCTTACATATATTTCATTGAATTCATATCAGTACCATATTTTTCAAAATTCCAGGCTCATGTAGCTATGAAAGCAAATTAAACAGAAATGAATCCTAAAATATCTCATCGCTTAAAAAAATTATTTAGAACATCAAAAAAATTAAATAAAAACTTGAGATCAACAGAAAACATTTGCCCATGCATATCCAAATAATAATAAAAAGTGGGGAACATCCAAAGTATATCAATAGATGCTTGAACTCGAATGCCATGAAAGGATCACGCTTATGCTTCTTCTCGAATCAATTGATGCAGAATCCTCTCACTTTCTCAATTTCGGCTATATCATTTGGCGACCGAGATTCAGTCATACTCCGACTCTTGCTCGCCTAGATGACCGTTCAACCTTCTCAGCAACGTACTTCCTGTATCGGCGATCTGAAGATTCCACATCCTCCCCGCTCTTCAAAAATTCAACTGAAAAAAATATTATCGTCCGAATTCAGAAAAATCGAAATGAAAACGCACCGTAGCTTAAGAGGTGAGTATGGGAGGAGAATCTCGATATGGAAGTAAGGAAACCGGTCAGCGGTGGCTCGATCGTGAAAGGAGGAAATCCGCTGACGGAGACTCACCGTGGAAGGAAGGAAGCGATCTCGCGCGCGGTTCAGGTTAGAACGAGAGCATCGATTGAGTTTCCATTTTCATCTTTGAGAAATCGCGTACTGCCTTTTCTATTTTTGGGTACCGCTTTTTTATTGCACGTGCTTATACACTTATACGACAAGGTGTTTTGTCACCAAAGCCGTGTGAAAAATAAAAATAAGAACAAGTTTTTTTTAATACAAAAGATGTTGTCACTAAAGCCTTGTACTAAAACATGTCATGTATTATTATGGTGAAATCTTATTTTTGGTGACAAACTAACGAATATTTGGTAACAATATTCATCTTTTGTCACTGATCAATGCAGTTTCTCGTGACAAGCAATGTTATTGTCACAAGAAATAATATTTGTGATAATTTTATCAATTGTCATTAGAAGTTTGTCACAACAGGATTATTTTTTTGTAGTGATTCCAAAATAAACAAAACGACAAAAAATGTCTTAAAATCTGGGACGAAGGTAATACCTAGGTATGCTCCAACAAAATTTTGCTCAATAAAAAACAGCATTAAATAAACCCTAATTTAAGATGGCTCACATGCATTAATGACTTGGTCGATTAGTTAAAAATGATGATCTGATGATATTCATGGACGGACCCAAAGCATATGGCTAGAGAGGGCTAATCATACCCAACATTTTCTTTGTAAGTAGCCCAAAATCTAAACTCAGCTCATCCAAACAATTAGCTCAGCCCACCAATAACCATGTCCAGCACTTTAAGTTCATTGAGTCGATCACTTTATGTGTCCAACAATTCTTATGTTTAATGTTTACTGTGATTTAATTTAGTTTTAATTTTTTGTTTGGCTTTTTATTTGTTGGATATTCTATTATTTTGTTGAAACATGTTGTTTGTTGAAAGACGAATTGTATTAATCATTCCAAAGAAAGATTACATATTTGAAACATCATTCCAAACTATCTTTCAACCAAAGCATGGAGGGTATGAATAGAACACATACAATACTATAGCTTTTGATCTTCGAGTTACACAATTCAAAACATGAATGCTCTTATTTAAGGTCATCTTAATGTTATAATAGTTTGATCACTCAATACAGAGGAGGTTTTGTGCAACCGTACAAGCCATTACCGAGGGGAGTACAAGGTCCACACTCATAATCCTTCCGGCACCTATCACGACTACCGGGAGAACATCCGTAATCGCAGTCATCTTCGTCATTTCGCAATACCCGCTTGAACATTGGAGCTGCAATAGTACCTACCCACCTGAAAGCAACAAACATCCAAACACGAATGTAAATACTATATTATATGTATATGTGCATGCATTCATACACAGGCGTGGCTTTCTGTTGGGAATTTTAAGTTTTAAATTTATAATCCAGTCTAACCCCAAGTGCAAAGTTTAATAATGCAGTGGCTCGACCGGGTCATCCACAGGGAATCGTACTTTGTCTAGTTCTAATCAATTGTTCTAAATTTGTCACACTTATTATTGTTATCACTAGAATTATAAGGGAAAAAAAAAATGTCCTACACTTAACAATTGAAAAACTACAATTAAAATAAAACAAAATGAACCTAGTAATGAAAACAATAGAAAATAAATCCGGATGTAAGATCTAAAATCTAAAGCCAAGAAAATAGTTGCTGAACCGGATTAACGAAGATGATTCTATTTTATAAAATAAAAATACAATAAAAATTATAAAACTGTTACGATGACGACTTTGGTGATAAAAAAAAACAGCACAAATGATTTTTTCAATTAATCTAACGATGAACAAGCAATGATCCACCGATCCCGCAACCCTCATTTTCTTCTCTAGGGTTGTCTTGTGATGACTTAACGAAAATTGTGATTCACCTATCGTGGGTACGAATTTTTTATATCTTAGAAGAATTCTCCTATTAATCTCTTTCATCTATCGATTCAAAAGATTAACGCTTTGACTAACAATGTGTGAGATTTGTTCAATCTCGCAACCTATATTTCCAACCTAACGACTGTCGTTATTAGAGTAAAAATCTAATCTTGACTATGGTGACCTTGGTTTAACAATTAATTCTCATTAATTATTGAACAATCAAATATGCAACACATTCATCAATTGAAATTGCACAACAATAAAAAATCATAGGAAAGATACAATTTCATTAAACTCACAAGACAATCCAAAAGTCGAAATCAAAACGCTGCTGAGAACGGTTTCACAGAGCTTGTTCCAAACTGCTTCAACCTTTTACCATAGTTAATTCCAGACAAAATAAATAAAAAAGTAGTGCTCGGTCGACCAAGAGGAAGGGTTCGGTCGACCGAACCGTGTTTTCTAGGGTTTCTGCGCCGAAATTGTTCTCCAAAGAAAATTCTTGCTTCCCTTGTCAATGACTCCCCGTCCTTTTATACTTATTTTCCCGAGAATAGGATAATTACTATTCTTTTCCCTTATTATTTGAAAAAGAAAAATCTAAACCCTAAACAAAAATATAAAAATAAAGATAATCCCTATTTTATCCTTCTATTTAATCTTCAAATAATCATTGTTTTTTAAACTCCTTCACTCTCTTTGACTCATTCCATGATATGTTTGTGTACCTACAAAATAATAAGAACATGCAAAGTGTAACATCCCATATATAAATAGATAATTACTAATAAAATCACGTAAATAACCCAACTTTGCACTTTAATAATTTCCACATTCATTCTTTTATTAATTCAATTAAACACTTAATTTTCTATAAAAATCAATAAAATACAAAGGACATTGTTACGAAATAATGTAATATAAATCATAAAAATCACCGTAAACAACTCCCTCACACTTAGCTTTTGCTCGTCCTGAGCAAGACAAAAGAGAAAACATAGACTTACTTATGCATCGAACCACATAAAGTCCCATATTTCAAATCACAACCGGTCGACTTGCATCAATAACATACATCCAATGTAATAAGCGATTACTCGAATGTGTGGTGTGTGCAAAGCCTCCTTCAACTTCCACTGATTCCACACTTGACGATTAAATTCAAGTTAGCCAACAAGTACCCATTTAGGACAGATAATGAATTATCCTGATTATACATACGCCCTACAAAACTACTCACGTCATGATTAGAGTAATACATACGTTTTTGAAATCTTTTCAGTTGTACCAGAGGATATTCCCTACAACATATACCTTGGACTATACTGGGGATATGTGGAAAATATATCAATGTTCTCATTATTATTATTATTATTGAGACTAAGACATTCTTATTTTACATCATTTTGATGTTTCCTTTTGCTCTTAGTCTTGAATTTTTTATTTTTTTATTTTTTTTATTTTTTTTGGGAAAGTCGATACTTCCGTCTCAGGCATGGTGACCTTGTTGACTTCCATCACAACTAACTTATCTTATGTACCTTAGGTGTAGCACCAACCCACCGAAGAGCAGTCACCCCTAAGGACACTTTTCCCATTATCCGAATACCAGGCCAAGCCCCAGCCGAGGTAGGTTATGATATTGGATTCTAGGCGATAAGCGTTTATTTATTTATTACATTTCGCTATTTCTTTCCCTATCACATTCAGGCTTTGGTATATTCACGATACTTCCTACTTTCAATTCCAACTACGCACATATTACAATTTTCATGACATTTTCATTAGCACTGCGAACGGTCTTATAACCGAGAATCAAGCATTATCGGTTTAATTGGGTACGCTTCTAAGTCCATTTCGTCATTGGAGAGGCTTATGTGAAAAGAATTCGAGTAAAGGCTTATTTATCAAAGGTCTATGCTGAAATACTAGTCAACTCAGCACAAGTATGAGAATATAACAAGTGAGTAAGCCAAAATGAAATCATGCTCGGGAGGTTTTTTTTTTTTTTTTTTTTTTTTTGTGTGTGTGTGTGTGTGTGTGTGTGTGGTAAGCTCAATAAATTAAGCACATTTGTAGGTACAACCAACCCCACCCCCACACTTAAATAACAACATGTCCTCATGTTGTGCAGAATTTAAGAAGAGATAAAGTACTTAGCTGATTTGGTAATGATGCGAAGAGTGGCTGAAGTGAGATAGATAATCGACCCGTGGGTCAGACATGAGCATGAAGAGGCCAACGTTCGAGATGTCATATGTAGTCCTTTTTCTGCAACGACTTCAATGCTAGCTTGACAAAACAGCTATAGATGTACCTGCACTACTTGAGAAACATGATAATATCTCGGGGGACAAAGGGGAATATAACATGTCGCGCGAAAGTAACGATAGAGGAGACTATAGAGTAGCAGGGCTAGATGCAACAGAATGACAAGAGACAGACATAGAAACACAATGCCACAAAATGCGATGCCACTATACTAATAATGCAAAGAATACTGGGATACACGAAGAAAGTAGAATTACAAATACTAGGCCAAGCTAAACTTCATAGATGTCGGCCCAATCCACAATCCGGATTAGGCGACGAAGCATGTCAATTGCAGGAGGGAGGTCATATTCATTTTGCAAGTGCCAATCCTCTCCCGCAACATCTACTCTTTTAAAATGTTCATCACGGAGTACCAGCAACAAATCAGTAAGCATCGGGTCATTCAGAATCGTATATGGCCGTCCTAACGCACGTTGAAGGTCCTCAGTACTGAACTCTCCACCACCCACAGTGTGCGGTACAATGACAACATAAGTAATGGTCCTGATGCGTGTGATGATATGGTAATCAACGTCAAGGATAAGCGTTCCTCCAGGCCCATCATCTAGATTGATATGGCGGATTCTATTAATGAATGGGAGCTCATGCGGGGGACATCCGTATTCCATGTCAAAACACAGCAGAACTGAAGCATATTCACACAACATATTTATTAGACTAAACACTAAGACACACAAAACCATAGACATATGTAACGTTGAGAGTGACTAAAATATATATAGTTATATAGCTAGGATGCCCCCTAGTGGCGCTTTTGTTTTATGTCGTTGGCTCGACAATATTTTTATTTAGCCCGGGTTAGGCCATTTAACTTTCCTTCCGGCCATTACTTCGTGCAAGATCTGATCATTCGTGTGGCCACAGCAGCAACAAGTTACGAACGTGGAAATTTCTTGTGTTTTAGTCATCCAGATCGTTCTAACCTTTGCCTTCTTCTTCTTCTCAGGTTTCTTCTTTGTAGTCTCCTTCTTGACACTTGGTTTGCTAATCTGTTCTGGATCAATCTCAGCTTCCTTCTCTGAAATAGATGGGCCATTGTTGACAAGGGTTGAAGCATCTTCATCTAAACCAAACATGTCGGCTAGAATCTCGTCCAGCCTACAAACTTCGCTTGCTTCACAACCTCTGAACTCCTTGAGGTAAATAACCATAGGCTTTTCTTTAGGCTGTCATATGTAGTGTTTCAGCCTTTGGCCATTAACCTTGAAGGGTTCATCGTTATGCCCTTTCAACTCCACTACTCCACTCGGAAAGACAGTAAGAATTTCAAATGGGCCGGACCATCTGGTCCTCAGCTTTCCAGGAAATAAATATAACCTGGAGTTATACAACAAGACTAATTCGCCCACCTTAAACTCTCGTTTCTTAATTTTAGCATCATGGAGCAGCTTCGTTCTCTCATTGCTAATTCTAGAGCTTTCATATGCTTGGAGTCGAAACTCATCCAATTCATGCAACTGCATCAGTCGATGTTCACCACATGACTGGGTGTTAAAGTTCAAGAACATTATGGCCCAATATGCTTTATGCTCTAATTCGACTGGCAAGTGGCAGGGTTTGCCATACATCATCTGATAGGGTGATGTACCCATGGGGGTTTTATAGGCAGTACGGTATGCCCATAGCACATCATCCAGTTTGAGACTCCAATCCTTCCTATGACTGTTCACAACTTTTTCCAGGATCCTTTTTAGACTCTGATTACTTCTCTCGATCTGGCCACTAGTCATAGGATGGTGTGGTGTGCCAATTTTGTGCCGGACACCATATTTCTCAAGAACTTTTCTAGTGGCCGGTTGCGTAGTCGCTTCCTCATCACCGATTAAGGCACGGGACATCCAAATCTCACGAAGATATTTTTCTTAAAAAAGCTCATGACCGTTTTGTGGTCATTGCGAGAAGTGGCTTGAGCCTCCACCCATTTTGACACGTAGTCAACGCAGACTAAGATGTATTTGTTTTCACAGGAAGATGGAAACGGGCCCATAAAATCAATACCCCATACATCAAAGACCTCACATTCTAAAATAGGCTTCAATGGCATGTCAAAACGCCTAGTTAGAGCTCCGGTCCATTGGTATCTATCACAAGCCTTGCAGAAGGCTTATGAATCCTTGAAGATCGTGGGCCAATAAAACCCGGACTGAAAGATTTTAGCAACAGTTTTCCAGGGCCCAAAGTGGCCGCCAGTAGGCCCACTGTGGTACTTTTCAATAATATTTCGTTGCTCTGATTCGGGGACACATCTTCTCAACAATCCATCTTTACAGATTTTGAAAAGGTAAGGTTCGTCCCACACGTAGGTTTTCAAATCAGAGAAAAATTTCTTCTTCTCCTGATATGAAAATTCTGGATTTAAATACTGGGGGAATGCAAGTAGTTGATGATAGAGGCATACCACAGAATATCAGGAGTGCACTCTTCTATACGCATAATATGCTCGAGAGGAAAGTAATGTTCTATTTCTTCAGGCTCTTTCTCTTCTTCATTCTTCATTCTAGAAACATGATCGGCTACTATGTTTTCACTGCCCTTTTTATCCTTAATTTGAACATCAAATTCCTGCGCAGATCGTGATCCAACGTAGTAAGCGCGGTTTAGCATCTTTCTTAGTCATAAGATAGCGCAGAGTGTGTGGTCGACCCAAACAGTTGATCATGGGCGCCAACAAGTAACTACGGAATTTGTCCATAGCAAAGACTACCGCCAATAATTCCATTTCAGTTGTTGTGTAGTTTACTTGTGTGGGGTTCAGTGTGTGACTGGCGTAAGAAATGGGCCCGAATTTTCCCTTAACTCGCTGACCTAAGACTGCACCAACAACGTAGTTGGATGCATCGCACATGAGTTCGAAGGGTAGGTTCCAGTTAGGAGAGATAAGGATCGGGGCGGAAATCAGTTGACTTTTGAGCTCATCAAACGCATGCTTGCAACTGTCATCAAAATAGAAAGCAACATCTTCTCTAAGTAAAGTGGAAAGGGGCTTGGCTATCTTGGAAAAATCCTTAATGAACCTCCTATAAAAACCAACGTGTCCAAGGAAACCTCTTACTTCACGCACATTTTTAGGGAAATTCATCTTCTCAATAGCTTCAACTTTTGCCCTATCTATTTCCATTCCTCTTTCTGATATCTTGTGTCCAAGAACTATTCATTCGTCTACCATAAAATTGCATTTTTCCCAGTTTAGGACTAAGTTCTTTTCCACATAGCGGGATAATACTTGATCAAGATTAGCAAGACAGTGATCAAAGGATTGACCAAAGACTGAGAAATCGTCCATGAATATCTCCATACACTTCTCGACAAGCCCATCAAAGATTGCCAGCATACATCTTTGGAATGTAGCTGGGGCATTGCAGAGACCGAATGGCATTCGCCTTTAAGCGAATGTATCATAAGGGCAGGTGAAAGTTGTCTTTTCTTGGTCAACTGGGTCTATGGCTATCTGGAAATATCCCGAATAACCATCAAGAAAACAGTAGAATGCATGTCCTGCCAGACGCTCAAGCATCTGGTCAATGAAAGGAAGGGGGAAATGATCTTTTTTCGTGACTTCATTGATTTTTCTCAGAGTCAATCTGCACTCTATAACCAATCCACTAGCCTCAATGCTATTTCTTCACCCTTTTCATTCTTCTCGATAGTGATTCCTCCTTTCTTAGGAACTACTTGAGTAGGGGACACCCATTCACTTTGTCGTTAATCGCAAAAATAATACCCATGTCCAAAAGCTTGATAATCTCTTTCTTAATCACCTCTTGCATGTGAGGTTGAGCCTCCTCCTGGGTCAGTTTCTAACACACTTAGCACCGTCATCGGTTTTGATCTTATGCATGCATATGTCAGGAGATATCCCTTTAATGTCTCCCACTTGCCATCCAAAAGCCTTCGCATTCTTCCTTAACACATTCAACAACTTCATTTCTTCTAACCGGGATAACTTGGCAGAGATAATTAAAGGAAGCTTGTTACCTTCTCTCAAGAAAACGTATTGCAGGTGCTTAGGCAAAGGCTTCAGTACCAAATCCGCAGGTGGTTCTTCTAAACTAGATTTAAGCTCCCCACTTTTCTGCTCAACGTTAATGAGTTTACTCAGTGGTCCCACTGACAAAGCTTCACCTTTCAACGAACCTTCATCAACTTCAGCTCCTAGTTGTTCTAGACTCACCCAACCATGATTATTCAGATTCTCCACTAATCGCTCATACTCAGTCTCAACAGCCATGACTTGCTTTTCCATGTAGTCGTTAAAGTCATCTAACATGTCTTCAATGGAGAAGACGGTTGGATAATCAGAGGGCCTCTTAATAGCTTTAGAGACATTGTAGCTCACCTCCTGATCACCAACTCGTATGGTCACTTTGCCACCATCGCAATCAATGAGGGCTATGGCTGTAGAAAGAAAAGGTCTGCCGAGTATTAAAGGGACATTCTCATCATTCTCAATGTCTAGGACATACCAGTCAACTGGGAAGGTGAATCTATCGATTTGAACTAAAACATCCTTTAACATCCCAGCAGCTTTCTTGGAGGATCTATTAGCAAATTGAAGATTCATGGTTGTGGGTTCTAAAAGATTATCTAAATGAAGCTGTTTACAAACAGACAATGGCATCAGACTAATGGATGCACCTAGGTCACATAAAGAATTTGGAAAGACTAAGCCTCCCATCAACAATGTGAGCACAAATTTCCCAGGGTCACCCCTCTTGATTGGTAACTCATCATAACCAATCACAGAGCAATTCTCACCAATTAACTGATCCATGTCTTCGAGCTTCTTTTTCGAGGACACAACATCCTTGATGAACTTTTTATACTTAGGCATCTCAACCAAAACATCTGATAATGGAAGATTTACCTGAGTATTTTTAAGAAGATTAAGCACTTTCTCATACTTTTTGTCTTCATGCAAGGAGATGTTATTTTTTCTGGGTGGAAATGGAAGTTTCTTTGAGGATGTACTAACAGCTTTATCTTCCAAATCTTTCCACCTCACCACATTTTCACCTTTCTTGCCGATCAAGGGATCAGCCACCTGAGTACTATCATCAAGAACAGGGGGACATGGATGCACAACTTCCCTCCTGCCTCAGCATTGGCAGGAGGGGTTAGTGGTTTCCCTGGTTCGGGGGACCACTGAGTTGACCACTGGTTCGGAGAACACTTTCTTTGAGGATGTACTAACAGCTTTATCTTCCAAATCTTTCCACCTCACCACATTTTCACCTTTCTTGCCGATCAAGGGATCAGCCACCTGAGTACTATCATCAAGAACAGGGGGACATGGATGCACAACTTCCCCTCCTGCCTCAGCATTGGCAGGAGGGGTTAGTGGTTTCCCTGGTTCGGGGGACCACTGAGTTGAGCGCCGGATCTTAAATTCATAGCACTGGCCTCTTCTCTACCATAAGGGAGTGTGCGAACTAGATCAGTGCATTGGCCTTGATTCAACTCAGTCTGAGCCACTTGACCACCTTTGGGGTTCTTCTCAGTGAAAGTGGGTAATCATCCCGAGGTCTAAAGCTTTTGGTCAGCTACTTGCCCGAGCTGTCTCTCAAGATTCTTAATTGTACTAAGAAGGAATTGGAAATTATTATTCTGCTCCTTCTGATAGGAGTCCAATTTAGTCTCAAGATCACTAGATTGAGGGGGGCTTTGAGAATTCTGAAAGTTTTGTGGAAAAGATTGGCTAGACCGACTTTGAAACATAGGATTTGGATTGTTCGGCCAATTCTGGTTGAACCTCTGATTTTGATTAGGAAAATTTATATTTTGGTTCTGATTGAAGTTCGGATTTTGAAAGAAAACCCTGGTTTTGAAAATTGCTTTGGCTAGAGAACGGATTGTTGAATCTCTGATTTTGGTGGCCGCTGAAAGCATTGACTTCAGCGTTCTGTCCACCCATGGGACAGAAACGAGCGGTATGTCCCATATTATCACATGTCTGACACGTGACTGGACTGAACTGTCCCTGATTCTGGACAATATTGACTTGATAGGCAGGATGGGAAATAAACTGACACTAGCCAACCACATGGCCAGGTTGACAACAACTTTCACAGAACAGAACTTGAGAGTTCTGAGGAAATGACTGGTTCTGACCCATAGGATTAGAGGATATTTTAAGAGCTGCCACCTGCTGTTGCAGCATGGATATCTGATTTTGCATATTCACCTCCTCAATCCTGGGTGGATGAGGTGTCTGATTAGCGTGAGATGAAGGGGCATAGTTGTACTTGGAAATATCTTCAAATAATTGCCACCCCTCTTCAGGCGTTTTTCTTAAAAATGCCCCTCCTGATGAACTGTTGACCATACCCTTGGTGAGTTCGGTCAATCCACTAAAGAAAGTGTTGACTTGCCTCTGCAAGTCTAAACCATGATGAGGGCATTTCCGCAGGAGAGCCTTAAATCTCTTCCAAGAGTCAAAGAAAGATTCATTTTCCCTTTGGGAAAATGTGAAGATTTTACTCATGCACTGGGCCGTTTTTGAGGGTGGGAAATATTGACTCAGGAACTCATGCTCGAGTTCAGCCCAGGTTGTAATTGACTCGGCAGGCAGAGAGCTGTACCACTCTTTCGCATCCCCTTTTAAGGAAAACGGAAACAATTTCAATTTAATTGCGTCCTCATTAACCCTTTGTATGCGAGTTGTACCACATATTTCTAAAAATGTGTATGCGTGAGTGTGAGGATTCTCAGTTGAAAACCGTGAAAGATAGATCGTGTTGCATCATTTGAATAAGACCTGGTTTGAGTTCAAAGGTTGTAGCATTAATAGCTGGCAAAATGACAGCTGGGTTGACTTTGACTTCACCAGGCATGGCGTAGTCAGCCAACATGCGTCTATTATTCGCAGCCATGATGACGATTTTTTCAATCTCCTCTGCTAGATTTTGCTCGAAATTTTGCTCGAAATTTTGATTGGCCGTGTTTCTTTCGTGCAGGCGACCAGGACGGACTCTTCGCCTGTTTGGTCTGACTATGGTTTGTTCGAGGTCAGGGGTGTAAAGCAGTGGGCCTCTCTGACTCCGAGTTTGCATAAACCACACCAAAATCAAGCTGTCCGCACGAATTGCTCCGAGTACTTTTTTTTATAAATTTTTTATTATTATTTATTTTTTATTTGCAAGACAAAAACAATAATAAACAATTAGAAACCTTAAAGTACAATCCTTTAATTAGACTCAATGAATAAAAACTAAACAAAAACAGACTCGAAACAGGTTCGAAAAACGTAAATAAAATGAAAATGAATCTTCAGAAGGCTAATACAGTAACATAAACAGGAAAAAGAAATAAAATATCTCTTGGTCGACCGAGAGGTCAGGTTCGGTTGACCGAACTTTTTTTTTTTTTTTTTTTTCGTAAACAGCAACACTAAGGGCACCTACCTACGAAAAACTAATAACAAAAAAAAAACTAGACAACCGTACCGATTCCCGGCAACGGCGCCAAAAACTTGTTGGGAATTTTAAGTTTTAAATTTATAATCCAATCTAACCCCAAGTGCAAAGTTTAATAATGCAAAGGGCTCGACCGGGTCATCCACAGGGAATCGTACTTTGTCTAGTTCTAATCAATTGTTCTAAATTTGTCACACTTATTATTGTTATCACTAGAATTATAAGGGAAAAAAAAATAAAAATGTCCTACACTTAACAATTGAAAAACTACAATTAAAATAAAACAAAATGAACCTAGTAATGAAAACAATAGAAAATAAACTGGACAGAAAATCTAAAATCCAAAGCCAGTAAAAATAGTTGCGAACCGGATTAACGAAGATGATTCTATTTTATAAACTAAAAATACAATAAAAATTATAAAACTGCTATTTATGACTATGGTGATAAAAAAATCAGCACAAATGATTTTTCAATTAATCTAACGATGAACAAGCAATGATCCACCGATCCCGCAACCCTCATTTTCTTCTCTAGGGTTGTATTGTGATGACTTAACGAAAATTGTGATTCACCTATCGTGGGTACGAATTTTTTATATCTTAGAAGAATTCTCCTATTAATCTCTTTCATCTATCGATTCAAAAGATTAACGCTTTGACTAACAAGGTGTGAGATTTGTTCAATCTCGCAACCTAGATTTCCAACCTAACGACTGTCGTTATTAGAGTAAAAATCTAATCTTGACTATGGTGACCTTGGTTTAACAATTAATTATCATTAATTATTGAACAATCAAATATGCAACACATTCATCAATTGAAATTGCACAACAATAAAAAATCATAGGAAAGATACAATTTCATTAAACTCACAAGACAATCCAAAAGTCGAAATCAAGACGCTGCTGAGAACGGTTTCACAGAGCTTGTTCCAAACTGCTTCAGCCTTTTACCATAGTTAATTCCAGACAAAATAAATAAAAAAGTAGTGCTCGGTCGACCGAGAGGAAGGGTTCGGTCGACCGAACTGTGTTTTCTAGGGTTTCACGCTAAAATTGTTCTCCAAAGAAAATTCTTGCTTCCCTTGTCAATGACTCCCCGTCCTTTTATACTTATTTTCCCGAGAATAGGATAATTACTATTCTTTTCTCTTATTATTTGAAAAAGAAAAATCTAAACCCTAAACAAAAATATAAAAATAAAGATAATCCCTATTTTATCCTTCTATTTAATCTTCAAATAACTGTTGTTTTAAACTCCTTCAGCTCTTTGACTTATTCCATGATATGTTTGTGTACCTACAAAATAATAAGAACATGCAAAGTGTAACATCCCATATATAAATAGATAATTACTAATAAAATCACGTAAATAACCCAACTTTGCACTTTAATAATTTCCACATTCATTCTTTTAATAATTCAATTAAACACTTAATTTTCTATAAAAATCAATAAAATACAAAGGACATTGTTACGAAATAATGTAATATAAATCATAAAAATCACCGTAAACACTTTCATACACAGACGCGGCTGTAGAAATTCTGTCATACGGATCAGAAATCGAATGCAACACTTCATATTTTTTTTCTATGATTAAAATACAACTAAAACTATTTTTTCAGGTTTGATTACGGGTCAAAGGACAATGTGTATAAAATTTAGAGGGTCAATAATAGGTATTAATGAATAATTATTTAATTGATGTAAAATATACATAGAATTTTTTTTCCGTTTAGGGTCAAGTGACCCATTTCCTCCTTATTCCCACCCCACATTTACTCCTTATTCCCACCACCCCTGTAAATACATCCATACATACTACTACATGTATGTATCTATACGTGAAGATTAGCTATAGAAGCTTACTGTTGAGAAATAGTATGACCAAAAGGATGATGGTGACCAGCTTAGGCATTATTTTGACTTCAACTTGCTGCATCCTCATGAACTGTTTTTTTTTTGATATACAGAAGGATTTTTTTTTATTTTGATCTTCTTTTTTTGAAGTATATAATTTTCATTCTTCTTCTAATTTTTTTGGGCAATTTATAGCACTCGTTTACGTACAAATTTTTTTTTTTTTTTCTCATTTTGCTTTTTAGAGCATTCGGCAGTTGTCAATAAGCATTCTTTAGATGATTGTTTTGAAGAAAGTGATCTCAATCACTTTATCCAGCTGAAATTGGAGATTGAAGAATAAAACTAGGGTTTACGTGAAAGGGGCCAAGCAAAATAAAAGGGAGATTTTATTATATTTTGTTTTCTGAAGATTGCATCCAAAACGACAAGGTTACACCCTTTTATACTCTACTACAAAATACTACTGAAAAAACGGTAATACCCTCCTAATAGAATATATACATCAAAATCTTTATTATGTCTATTATACTCAACACCCCCCTCAAGACGGACTCGGAGAGCAATAGATGTCCTTAAGATGTAAACACTGCAACAAGGGGTTGAACAAGGGACCATCTAATGGCTTCGTAAAAATGTCGGCAAGTTGATGCAATGTGGATATAGGAATGAGCTTGATGAGGCCGGATTGAATCTTTTCCCGAATGAGGTGGCAATCTATCTCGATATGTTTCGTTCGCTCGTGGAAAACCGGATTATGAGCCAAGTGGATGGCACTCATGTTATCACAATGTAGATGAACAGGGCTGGGAAACTGGACTCGAAAGTCTTCAGCCAAGAAACACAACCATTGTATCTCACAAACAACTAATGCGAGGGCCCGATATTCAGCCTTAGTCGAACTTCGAGAAACAGTTGTTTGTTTCTTTGATTTCCACGAAATTAAGGCATCGCCAATAAACATGCAGTACCCAGTGATACTACGACGAGTGTCCTTACAAGCACCCCAGTCCGAATCAGCAAAACCCGATAACACAATAGAGTTTTTGGCAGAATAAAACAACCCTTTTCCAGGTGCAGATTTTATGTAACGTAGGACCTGTTGTGCAGCATGAAAGTGATGTACGGTGGGTGCATCCAAGAATTGGCTCAACTGTTGGGTGGCATAGGAAATATCAGGGCGGGTGATGGTAAGACAGAGAAGCTTACTGACGAGGCTACGATAAACGGTGTTGTCAGTCAACAAGTCGGAATCTCCATGGTACAATGATTCATTTGACTTCATAGGTGTGACTGCAGCCTTACAATCGAGCATGTCAAAAGTCTCCAACAAGCTGAGAGCGTATTTTCGTTGTGAGATGACAATTCCCGAACTGGACCTTGAAATTTCAATCCCAAGAAATTTTTTTAAGGTACCCAGATCCTTGATTTTAAACAAGTTGTGTAAATAGGTCTTGACTTCATTGATGAATGGCATGTGATTCCCTGCTAGCACGATGTCGTCGACGTACACCAAGGCAATGATAAAATGATTCCCAACTCGTTTCATGAACATATTGTGGTCGTGTTTAGATTGATCATACCCCAAGTCTTGAAGAGCCATGGTAAGTTTATGATTCCATTGGCGGCTAGCTTGTTTTAACCCGTAAAGTGACTTTCGTAGACGACAGACTTGATTAGGACGATCAGTTTGAAAACCTGGTGGTAAACGCATGTAAACCTCCTCATCGAGGTCACCGTGGAGGAATGCATTATTGACGTCCAATTGGTGTAAGAACCATCCTTTCGCAGCAGCTAAACCAAGTAAGCTACGAATAGTTGTAACCTTGGCTAAGGAAGAAAAGGTCTCCTCATAGTCAATCCCCGCTGTTTGTGTATATCCCTTAGCTACTAGACGTGCTTTATACCGTTTTAGTGATCCGTCTGAATTATATTTCACTTTGTAAACCCACTTGCAACCGATGGGTTTCTCGCCCTTAGGTAGGTCTACTACTTCCCAAGTTTTAGTAGATTCTAAGGCAGCAATTTCTTATCTCATGGCTTCTTTCCATTCAGGGCTGTTAACGGCCTGATTGTATGTTTGTGGTTCTGGTATCTTATCAAGTGCAGTAACAAAAACGGCATGTGGTACAGAAAGTTGTGCACAACTAACAACCGAATCTAAAGTGTTGGGTGAGACACGTTTCAGAGTGTGTGCACAAATATAATCCTGGAAGTAAGCATGACCTTTGTGGATTCGAGTAGGCCTTTGTGCAGGCTGTGGTGATGATGAAAGAGGGTCTTCTAACTGATGTTGTGGTGAAGACACATCAAGGGAGTGGGGCTGAGGTGTATCAGGTGCATGAGAGGGAATTTCAAATGATGGAGAATGCAATATGTCTGAATGGTCTGAATCTGTAGTCATACATGGTGAAGGTAAAAAGTTAGAGAAATCACGGGAATCATGTTGACTGTGAGTGGAAAAAGGGAAGACTAACTCATGGAATATGACATCACGAGATATGAAGATTTCTTTTGTAACCAAATCAAGCAAAATATAGCCTTTTGAAGTTTCAGACATGCCAAAGTGTACACAGGTACGAGCTCTAGTGTCAAATTTGTGTCTATCTCTAGTCAATGATGCAGCAAATGCTAGACACCCTATGACTCTTAAGTGTTTCAGGTCTGGCAATTTATTATGAAGCAATTGATAAGGTACAGAATTATCTAGTAAAGGACATGGGTGTGAGATTAATGAGTTTTACCACGTGTTGAATGCAATGCCCTCAATAAACAACGGGATGTTAGCCTGAAAAAGGAGTGCCCTAGTCACATTGAGAATGTGTTGCTGCTTCCGCTCTACGACCCCATTTTGTTGTGGAGTTGAAACGCAACTTTCTTGGTGCACTATCCCCTTTTCACCATAGAACTCCTCCCACCTAAACTCTGCCCCATTATCCGTTCTTAGAACCTTTATTTTCTTATCAAATTGAGTTGACACATAAGCATAAAAGCTCTGAATTAGGGGCCTCACCTCAGCCTTTGATTTAAGTAAGAAAATCCATGTGTAACGACTAAAATCGTCTACTATTGTCAAGAAGTAGTAGTGATGACCATACACCGTTGAATGTCTATATGGACCCCACAAGTCCATATGCACTAAATCAAAACATGATGATACAGTACTTATACTTAAAGGAAATGATAAACGTTTCATCCGAGCATCGGGACAGACATAGCAAATACTTTCATTATGAGGTAATACTACTTCATGCTTCTGTTTCAAAATGCCCATCCTGTGTTGTGACATATGGCCCAGCCTTAGATGCCATAGTAGATCTTTATTAGGATCTACTTTGAGAATTGCTCTTGTATTATGACAAAACTTCATAGCTGCAATGCCTCCTGTTTTGCTGCATATCCCTACTTCCAGTACATATAGTCCATTTTCCTTTTTAGCTATACCAATCTTCTGCCTAGTGCTCTTGTCCTGCACATAGCATATGCCATCCACAGACAAAACAGATAATTGTGTATCAGCAGTTAACTTGCTTAATGAAATCAAATTGCATTTGAAATCAGGCACACACAAGACCTTATCCAGTACCAGATTTTCACTTATTCTCACTGTCCCAATATGTGACACATTAACAGCTACACCATTAGGCAGACTTATTGTGACCCCATTTACTCTACCAATGTGTTCAAACATATCAATGGAGCATGCAACATGGTATGTTGCTCCTGAATCTATGATCCAGGAGTTGGTACCTTTACCTTGCACCTCTGTATCATTCTGTGTGAAGTTGGCTGCCATGACACTGGTCTGATTCCCCGTGAGAGAATGGTGACGCCTCATGCCGCTTTGATTTCGGCCCCCTTCGGATGGCCTTCACCGCTATCAAAATTCAAGGCTTGGTTTCCGAAGGATAGGATTTTGAGTACTCGTCGGGTCACTGACCTACCCTTCGGCGGCATACTCGGGTCTACTTAAAAATCTGAAACAGTAGGTCACACTCTAAAGGGTATTTTTGGAAATATCTTGGTTGAAAAAGGAAGGTAATCAACAATTAAATCGGGATGTCTGATTCTCAGTTAATTGTTGAGAGAGATTGTCTCAATTTAATCGTCACCTCTTTGACCTACCCATCGGCGGCACTGTAGGTGTGAGATTAAATCCTTGGAATGGTAGGATAAACTGCATGCATGACATCACGTTTATAAATTCCTAAAATTTATTATTTGTTGTGGTGTATGATTTTATTCATAATTCTGTCATAATTTACTTTTGCAACTACATATCATCTAAATATATCTAAACTGCTAAACATATTAAAATTGACTGATAATGACTTCATAAAAGTGGAAAAGTAACAAGAATGTTGAACTCATAAATCGAGAATGCAAATTAATTTTTCCGGAAGAGGATGTTCCTCTTGAGCCTACAAACTTAAGTGACATTGATAAGTATGTCACTGCTGTCACTTGTGTTGAACGAGAGACAAACCAAAATTAGTTCAAAGATGATGAGAATGATTTGATATCAATCTCACCAGACATCCCACAGTTTACGAGTAGTGTCTACTCTTATAAACTGCTAGTTCAAGGCCATTTCCTTTAAAGAAAGGCAAGAATGGGAAGGTAAATGTCTACACACGCAATTCATCTAAACTAAATAAGTCAAAGGCTAAACCGAAATATTAATATAGGATAAGGAAAGTGATTTCGGATCACTAACCTATGAATCCTTAGAGACTTTCTTAACCGATTAATTTGACTCAGAAGCTAAAGTTCTTTTGTAAGAACAAGGTAGCAGGGCATTTATGATGAAGAGTAGACAGCGGACAGTCATTTCAGCTAAGATAGTGGGAGTGATATTAGGAAACGAATTTTGGATTTTAATCCTTGTCTATCACAGAAGTTTAATTTTTGTTTTCAGATTCGTTGGAACAAATGGATTTACGTACTTTCACATCGATAATTTAATTGCCTTAAGGAAAGTGAACGTGACATTTGTATACGTTTCTGAGACTCGGACTTTTGTCTGATAAAGTCAAAACCACTAAGTAATGCTGAAAAGGTATATGTAACACATCATAAACTGTTAAGACAAATGGTTTCCGTATTTAGATAAACGATTCTTCAGCATATATTTATTGATGTCAAGACCGGCTAAGGGTGATTCCTAACTCCCAGTCTAAGAACACAATCTCAAAGGAAAAATGACTAAGTTACTTTTCAACTAGGAAAAGGTAATAAAGCTGAAGAAGTATCATAGCTTGTTCATATTGACCTTCGGGTTATGAAGATACGAGTTAGTGGGAGCTTTTGAGTAGTGGACAATTTGTCTGATAGCTACTCGAAACGACGATTAGTTTATCTAAATATTTGGAGGAATCTCTGATATTACCAAAGAAACGAGTATTCCATGCTCAGATATTGGCTATAGCATAGTTTTGGCACTGATGGTCGGCCTATCTCCGAGTGAAATGATTTCACTGGAAGGATAAACCATGGATTGCCTTATATTGTTATTGATATGATACAATACACTGCTTAACTCAATTCGGATATTAGTAGCAAAATAACGGTTTACATTATTATGTAATACCGAAAAGTCTACCTAGAAGATGCCTATGAATTTATGGATAAAGAGAGAACCACGTTTACTCCACTTCCGTAAATATAGTCGTTTAGCACTTGGTGCTTGAAGGTATAACTGGAGATTTTGCATACTCGTTCAGATGGTGACTATTCGTGAAATATCTTAATGCAATGAGTAAAGGCTGGTTATAATATTCTTAAGATTGGATAGTGACGGTTGCACTGTTACAACCTTTCTAAAAGAATGTTTAGATAACGACCTTAGACCTTGAAGTACAGTTACTCAAGGAGTTACTATCTGATTTAATCAGACCACATCCAACATTGGTTGTTGGGGATTACACTGATTAATACTACTGAACTAGATCAGAATATCAAACCACCCAAATGCAGTGGGAGTATGGTTTATCCATTGACTCGTTGTGATTGTGCAGACTTTACAGTTTACTGGGGGTGATTGACCACCTATGGACTTTTAAGGAAGACTGTATAGAATTCTGACAATAGGAGGTTGGTTTAAAGCCATAAACCTGTATATGGAGTTTTGGTACTCCAGTTCTGTTCATACTCTTGTAGAACCACCTAAGTGTCTCAGGCCCAGTGGGAGTAATTGGATCTACATGGAAAAGAGTCGAATGAATGGGAAAGTTTAACTTTCTAAGAAAAGCCAAGTGGTCTAGGGGTAATTCCCTGAGAAGTAGATAGTTCAATAGGGGTGATGCCCTGAAACTTTCTCACCACTCAGCCTTGCTTCACTCCATGAACAGCTGAAAGACTAACAGGGGTGATGCCCTAAAACTTTCTTTCCGTACAAAGGAGCTTGAATTCATTCGAAACAAAAGGGTTTTAGCTTCAAGCCAATGGCAGATTGACTGCCTATGCTTATATCCATCGGTGGATTAAAGCTAACCTCTAGGTCTTTAAAGATCACATGTTTTAAATGTGTGGTCTTGACCTGAATTTTGATGAGTCTTTTGTAGACCAGAGAATCAATATTGGTAAAGTAGTAGACGTTAGTGTTTATAAAGATTACACTGCAACAGTTGGAAACAACATGAGTGTGTTATCTGAAGTCAAGAACTGACGAGCCAAAGCTTCTCTGAATCAGAGAAGTGGACTATATTCTTAGAATTTGATTCGGTCGAATTCATGAGAACAAGTTGTTGGCAATATCCCATCCATCTTATTGGTTAAAGATTGATGGGAGTCAAATTGTAGTGTATTTCTTATATGAGATTACCTCCTTTTACGAGTTATTCATGGTTATTTTGGGCTATTATGGGTACGATATGAACGATATTCACTTATATGCATGTTTCGAGACTAAAGACGTTTTCGTCCTAAAAACTCGTGTTTTATGTGGATTTCGTTACGTTTCCGTCAATGTATATTATGCCTTGGTGTTCGTGTCTTTGTTTTCAGGCTTAGACTGATGTATAAGCTTGAGAATAAGGAAGAGAGTCTCGAGAAAGAATGAGATTTGGGGCCAAGGAGGAGAAAAGAGTGAAGAATCATTGACGAAATCTGAACCAGTCACTTCAGGGGCATTTTGGTCACACTTGGAGACACTTTCAGGAAGAGTTGTCTTGATGAAAGTTGTAGAGGATTGAATCAGCTTTACAATGCATTTTGAATCATCTCATTTGAAGCCCTATAAGTGAAGTTATGATGAAAATATTGAAGCTTGGTGCAAACTGGCGTTTGGACGGGTCAAACTGGCGTTCACATGATACTGAAAGTTGGGTTTTCAGGAAAACTAGCGTCCAAATCACCTCAAACGCACGTTTGGATGGGTTCGGCCCGACTCGTACAAGGCAAACTGGCGTTTGCAAGGATGCAAACTCTAGTTTGGCCCCGACAGCAGATTTTCACCATGCCTGACCCTTTAATCGTCATTTTGAACTATCTTGGAGGCATTTTATGGTCAAGGCGTCTTCATGGAAGTTGTAGGTAATTGAACTAGCTTCCCAACGCATCTTGAATCGTTCAAATTGGAGCTCTACACAGGAAGTTATCGCTGATTTACTGAAGACATGTCAAGTTGGGCCAAACTAGCGTTTGCCAAGATCCAAACGGGCGTTTGTGACCGACAGGAGCAGATTTTCGACCTACATTATAAATACACAGCTCATTCAGCCCCTATTTCATCCTGGACGACTTTGGGCATCTTAGGGGTGATTTTAGGGCGGTTTTTGAGTAGTTTAAACACCCTTTGATCCCCATATTCCATAGATTAATTCCATTGATTCTACATACTTTTTATTAGATTAAATTTCTGTTTCAACACCAAAGATTCCACTTTTAGCGCAGTACCTTTACTCAATATTCAAGGTTTGATTTTTATGATGATTATGCTTTCGTTTATTATTGTTCTTAGTATAATTTCCTTTAATTACTTATTGTTAGTATGATTATGAGTAGCTAAAGTAGTTGTGTAGCCGAATTATGTGAAAACGGGTGAAAATCCCAAAGGGGGATGAGATGGGAGTTGTGTAGCGCTTAATTAAACGCTTGTATGATGAATTCATGTTCTAAAACTTGTTTTGATTGTTTTAATAGCTTTGAATGAGATTGACAACCTTGTTAACTATTACACACACATCGAGCTTATATATGTATTTTGCGGCGAGGTGTGGATACGGGTATTAGAATCACTAGACATAGCCTCGATTGTTAGATTGACAACCTAGCTAGACATTAGGACTGTGCCTATGTGAGGTTCTTATCAGGTTCCCGAGCGGCTCATTATTCTGGTCAACCATGTTAAAGTGAGTTAGCTTTCTAAAAGGGAGGGTTAATAAGCCTAGTATAGGGGTTAAAGCGAGAGTTGTTCGGACCTTAACGCAAGAATAAGGAGTTGACACCCGTGGATGTCATATAAACCGAATTGGATAGGTAGGTCGGTTAAGACACACTCCTTGTCAAGTCTTTCTGTGGGGGAAAAGTAACCTTGTTGGATCGTAGTTCGGCTATGCCTTTTAATCACCTAGATAAATCCGTTAGAATAATATTTATTTTCTGCATTAGCTATAATAATTTTCACTTAATATTTACCTGAACCAAGTTTAGACGTTGACTTTGGTACTTCACTATTATTCCATGTGGATTCGACCTTGAAACCACTATACTACCGTTGACCCGATACTCTGTCGGTTAAAGTTAGCGGTTAAGTATTTTGCTATCAAAGATGATAATGCATTTTCGAATGCAGAATTCAACGAGAGGTTTCCTACCCAACCCCTCATGGAATACTCTCTTAGTCTTCGGATATAGAGAAAATGGGATAGATTCTCTTTTGGATAGAGAAAGTCAGGTTATTAAAAGTCAATAAAAGTAGTCTTGGATTCGGACGTTGAAAGCAGTATAGTGCATCCTCAAGTATCTTGAGAGAACGAGGAATCATATGCTTGTCCATTTGGGTGCGAACCTGAGTGTCGTTGACTACACTGATTCTGATTTTTTGTCGGATTAAGGATGATCGTGATTCAATCTCAAGCTCAGTGTTTACTCATTGTGATGAAGCTACAGTCTGGAGCAATCCAGCACTGCCAATTTAACTCTGTTAGTCGAATACATAGTAGCTTTCGGTGCCGCTAAAGAGGCAGTGTGGCTTGAGAAGTTCTTTGTTGGATCGGGAAGTGATTCCGGGACTCGATGAGCCGATACCATTTTACTGTGAAAACAGTTGAGAGGTAGCTCATGCAAATGATCTTCGTAATCACAAGAGGTCAAAAGCATATTGAGATAAAGTACCACCTGGTCAGACAGATCGTGCAAAGAGGCGACGTTTCGGTCCTAAAGATCGCCTCGAGCCGACAACCTAGCTGACCAGTTTAACCAAGTCGCGTGGCATCTAATGTCACTGATAAGCGCTTGGCGGGTATGAAATTGGGAGATATGTCTCATCTGCATTAGAGCAAGTGGGAGAATGTTGTGGATAGATAGAATAAGGGTGAGGTGCTCTAAAAACAATCATTGCTTGTCTTTACGGGCAAGTGGGAGATTGTTAGATATAGTGTGCCCGGAAGACAATTGTTGCTTGTCCTTATAGGCAAGTGGGAGATTGTTGGAAGTAGCACCCGAAAGACAATTTATGTAATTGTTTTTAGAATTAATAAATGACAGATTTATTGTCATCTTATTACTTGCTTCGTGCTTGTAAGTAATACACTACTGAAAACCCTAAGTCGTATCATATGTAGCCATATAAATTAGTGTGTGTGTCACACATGAGGATTAAGTTTATGGTGATACACTTGAACTATTAGTCCATGGTGAACTTAATCAAAGTATGGAGTCTATTGATTAAACCACCATTAATGCGCCCAGAACACTTTTTGGTGTGACCGTCTTATCCGGACCGTCGACATTGGTTGTCTAAGTGGGGCATTTATATATGATGAGAGTCATATAGGACTGGACCGATTTAATCTGATTTTCTCGTATAATTCCGTGATTGAGAAATCTTATTAAATCACAAGATGATCATTTATGGATTAACCTTAATCCTGAAGTGATTACAGACTCCTACTTGTTTCAGGATAGGGTTTGATGTGTTCGTTAAGGATCGCTAAGTGGCACGGTCCGAATCACTTTCACGTTGGCATTATTCTTAAATGAGTGAGAAGTGTGTGTCTCACAGATATGGAATCCATTCCTTTCTGCGGGAAGTAGAAAGACAATCCCCTTATTTGTTGAGCCTAGAAACTGATCGATCCCGGGAGTTCGTATTGGTTATGAACTAATTGATCACTAGTGGGTTAATGGTAAATAAGGATAAGATGTAGTGAAGAAGGTTTACGGAAATAATCCTACTTCAGTACGGATAGTCTATGGAGGGTTAGTTTATATGAAATGATTATATCAATGGACACTTATCAGCTCGACTCGATGTTTTGAGAATAAGTTATATCTATAATTGATAGAGTTCAGTTTCGGTTTTATGGTGGCGTAATTCCGGAATTAATGAGTTGAGTAGAAATATTATGTTCGATGAATATTTTATTCATTTTATTGTAGCTACTGGTTATAGGTCCATGGTCCCCGGGGTGGCTCCTAACACGTGAGTGTTTTCTCGTTTTATGGAACCTCGAGATTAAATTAAATAGTTGGTCTATTTAATGAATATGCAATATTATTTATTTGGTAAATAATATGTAAAATAGAAAAGACATTTTCTATTAAAATGACTAAAGAAAATGGCGCCACATTTGAGGATTAATTAGGAGAAGAAATTTTCCTAGATTATCTCATATGTGTAATTAAGTAATTGACTATTTGTTGGATAATTAATGGAAAAATAAGAAATTGATTTTTTGGGAATTATCTCTTATTTTGTAGCAAAATTATATTTTCCTTATGAGAATAGGTAATGGTGTTGGCAAATATCTTTTCCTTATGGGAATAGGTTTTTGTGGTGTGAAAATGATAACTCTCTTGACTAGTTATTTTCCTATATAAAGAGAGTTCCTCCAAGCACAAAACACACTTGAAAATTGCTCCCCAAACATATTAGAAGGAAGAAAAATTAGTTTTTTGCCTTAGTCATTAAGAGGAGAAAAATCTAGGACTTTTCTTGTGCATATTTGAGGAGGTTCTATGGCGAGGATCGACATTCGCCAGTCTTCGCTTGGAGATACAATCCGGAAGATCACGGCTTCTCCCTTGGTCGATTTTATCATCTCTCTCCGAAATGGGTAAATCTACTAATCTTCTGGTAGGATCAATTAGTTATGTCTCATATCGTAAATCTCACAAGCTTCCGCTGTGCTAAGATCGAGTGTCTCGATCGGTGCTATTACTTCTAGCATGAATCAGCCACATGATGGCGGTAGAGAAATCTGTTAACAGGTAAAGTGTCATGGCAAAGGTTCTAGATGAAGTGGTTACCGCGTTGGGACCTTTAAGGTGCCAAACATCCTGCCAACTTTTATCTTCGATAACCAATTTTATGAGTCATAATGTAAAGGTGTCGCTTTATCGTTATGCCTAGGTGTGTGTGTGTGTGTGTGTGTGTGTGTGTGTGTGTGTGTGTGTGTGTGTGTGTGAGAGTGTGAATGCTTGATATTGTACTCGGCTGCATTCTGAAGAAATCTAATGAAAAATTCTTGAGCTGAGCTCACCTTTCTTCATCTCCTTCAATGGAGTTTGTTGTATTTGCTAGGTAACAGTGGGAAACTGTATCTGGTCGTTCTGATATGCTAATTCTATTATCTGGTATATATAATTTGCATAGTTTGGGATTTACTAGTGTTTTCTCTCCGGTATCATTTCTCGTCGTACATTTTTGTTTCAATGTTAGTCATTCAATGATGGTAGAGACTGATGTGACAAAATTCTGAATTTAGGGACAAACTCGATTTTGGCATGAACATTACAAAATTTGTTCTATAACATGCCCTAAAAGAAGACATAGCTTATTTTTATGTAAACAAAACAATGAAGAAGCGAAGAATTTTCGATTGTTCGGTGATTCTATATTTCTTTTTTAAACCTTGAACTTTTATTTACAAAGGTTAGGGCCCTCCCGCCCTCCTCCAAGAATACATGTCATCAATATATTTCCCCCACCTTCTCAAAACCCTAGTCCGGAAAACCCATTGTGGGAAAACCCGGGTGCTAGGGAAAGAGTATGGGCCTCCGTACATTGGGAAAACAAAATAAAGAACAGACCAAAAACTGATCAAGTTAGGGAGTACAAGGGAGAAAAACCAAAAAAGGAAAACCTAGATCCTTAAAACTGCTGCAAAAGCTTGAGATCAAAGAAGGAGCCGATCCTTGAGAAGGGATAGCTGTTCGCCTAGAAGACGATCAGCAGCAACAAAAGGAGAATAAGTGGAAATTATATGAAGATGGTATGGCAAACAAGGAGGGAGCGAGGACAGGCCTCCTGCTCGTCAGTCCAAAAGGGGAAGAATTCCCAGATGCTCTACGGTTTGGGTTTCAAGCCACTAACAACGAAGTAGAGTATGAAGCCTTAATTACAGGGCTCAAGTTGGCAAGCAAGCTTGGAGCAGATAGTTTGCATGTTTATAGCGATTCGCAACTCATGGTAAACCACATAAATGGAGAATATGAAGCTAAAGAGGAGCCAATGAAGAGGTGCCTAATAGTGGCTCAATCTCTATTAGAAAAGTTTCCACATGTCCAGGTTGACCGGATACCCCGAATAGAGAATAGAAGAGCAGACGCCCTATCAAAAATAGCATCAAACTTTGTGTCAGATAAGAAGGTATTGGGGCAGCTCCTCAAAGAAAGGAGTTACGATCAGAAGAGCGTTCAGCCGATCAGGCAAACCAATACGTGGATGGACCCCACTGTGTCTATCTTAGAGACAACATCTTACCTCAAGACAAGGTCCAGGCAAGAAAGATAAAACTCTTAGCAACCAGGTACTCTCTGTTTGAGAACATCCTCTATCGTAGGTCGTATATTGCACCCTGGCTTCGATGTGCAACAAGTGAAAGGGAACTACCTTCTCAGAGAGATACATATCGGAATCTATGGAAACCATCCAGGAGCTCGGACATTAGCAAGAAAGTGCAGGCTATTCGGCTATTATTGGCCAACAATGTTGGAAGATGCCAAAGAATTGGTGGAGAAATGCAAGTCGTGCCAGGTGCACGATAATTTGTCACATCAGCTATCTCAAAGTATGGTCCCTGTGGTTTCCACATGGCCCTTCGATCAGTGGGGGGGGGTATATCTAGTAGGACCACTTCCATGAGCTCCCGGCAACGTCCGATTTCTAGTAGTAGCAGTGGACTATTTCACCAAGTGGGTTGAAGCCGAACCACTGCTACAATAACTGGGAAGCAGATGTAAAAATTCTTAATGAAGAACATAGTATGCAGGTATGGAATCCCAAAGACTTTAATTTCAGACAATAAAACTCAGTTTGAAGACAAAACTGTCAAGGAATGGCGTGCTGAACTGCACATAACTCAACACTTTATGTCTGTTGGCCATCCTCAAGCTAATGAGTAGGTCGAACAGACCAACAGACAGATCAAAACTGGACTGAAGAAACACCTAGAGGAAGAGGGAGAAAATTGGACTGAGTACTTGCCCAATATCCTGTGGGCGTACAGAACAACACCCAACTCAGCTATAGGTGAAACTCCGTTCAACTTAGCATACGGTTGCGAGGAAGCAATTCCAGCCGAGTTCAGCCTACCATCTCCATGAACATCGCTCTACTCTGAAGAACAGTAGGTGACTAAGCTTAGTCATTTGAAAGACGGCCTGGAAGAAGCTCGGAATGTGGCCTTCATTAGGATGGCCAAGTATAAACAGCGAATATCTCAGTACTACAATTCCCGAGTTAAGCACTCGTATTTTAAAGAGGGAGATCTGGTACTCAGAAAGAATGAGGTCAGTAGACAAGGACCTCAAGGAAAAGTTGACCCGAATTGGGAAGGCCCCTACAAAGTGGTCAAGGTGCATGGGAAAAGAGCATATCAGCTGGCTAATGCATGTGGCAGGACCGTACCACGGAGCTGGAATGCCACCAACTTAAGGAGATTTTATGTCTAGGACAGGTTCCATGCTTTACTTATGCATTATTTACGTTTTAAATTATATGTCTCAATAAGATGTATTCAAACATCAGTTATTATAATGAATTCTTATTTGGCACATGTGCATTTTTCATTTTATGTGACGATTAAAGTTAGCAAAATACAAACTTCACAAGTCTGCAGGGCAAACAATACGAACTGAGCTGCAAAGCCAACTCAGAAGTGGGTAAAAACCAAAAACTTATTAAAGTCTGTTGGACAGACGAACATAACTGAGCCGCTGTGCGGACTCGGAAAAGTTTGCTAAAGGCAAACTCAATAAAGTCTACAGGACAGACCAACATAACTGAGCCGCAGTGTGGACTCGGAAAAGTTTGCAAAAGGCAAACTCAATAAAGTATGTAGGACAGACGAACATAACTGAGCCGCAGTACGGACTCGGAGAAGTTTGCAAAGGACAAACTCAATAAAGTCTGTAGGACAGACGAACATAACTAAGCCGCAGTGCGGCCTCGGAAAAGTTTGCTAAGGGCAAACTCAATAAAGTTTGTAGGATAGACGAACATAACTGAGTTGTAGTGCGGACTCGAAAAAGGTTGCAAAGGACAAACTCAATAAAGTCTGCAGGACAGACGACTAGAACTGCCATACACTCAGAACTGCAATACATTATAAAGTCAGAAAGTTTGTAATAATCGAACTTCTTAAGTCTGCAGGACAGACGATCAGAGACATAACTAAAGTACATCATTTCTTTGGGCAAAGCCTGTAAATGATGTACTTCAGGGGGGCAAAGGACCCTGAGTTATGAAGAGTTATGAAAAACAAAAAGTAATGGAAAACAAAAGGCTAAAGCAAAGCCAAAAAGAAAGATATAAAAGGCTAAAAGCCAAAGAAAATAATAACAGAACAAATGCCTAAAAGGCATGCATTGTCAAAATAAAAAAACAACAAAAAGTTGGAAATTATTACAAAAAAAATTCAAAAGAAAAAAAACAAATGCCTAAGCCTAAGAATCAGCAGAAGGATCTTGTTGAGAAGGCTGATCTGAGGGCGCACCGGAAGGCTGAGCTAAAGATGTACTGGTTTGCTGAGCAGCATGTTTGCGGGAGTGCTTAGCCACCAGATCTTCACTAGCCTGGAACTCTCTAAGTCTAGCTTCATAGACCTTGTTGCCGCCAGGTTTGCGAAGTCCCCCGTGGGGAAGAGTCTCAGTGACCATCTCGGGATACTGTGCCTTGGATTCATCCACACCTAGAGTGTATCCATGACCCAGGATAGGGGCAAGTAAAACTTTTAAGGCTCCAGTGAAGTGGTCAGAGCTCTTATAATCATGAATGGCCTGGGCGATCTGCGCAGCTATCGCAGCCTTAAGCCCTTCCTGTTCCACTCGGAGTTGTGCCAAGGCCTCTCCCTGCTCCAAGATCTGTTTAACATGGTCAGCACTGGTTGTCCGTCTTTGCTCTAGCTCAACCTGCTGGGCTAGAAGCTGTTTTTTTAGATTGTTGATCTGCTGATCTTTGGACAGAGACTCGTCCTTGTGCTTTTGACGGCTGGCTGAGAGGTCAGCAACCCGATTCTCCAAAGAAATCTTCTGAGAAGAGAAGTTGTTAAGCCTGTTCAAAACTTCCTTCCCAGCCTTGACAACCTGAGCAAGCATTACAGGGTTTAGTACGGTTAGAAGATAATGATAAAAGAAACAACAATTGTGAAGGCAAAAAGAAACATACCATAGTGGCCAGATCCTTGTCTGGCAAATTTGACAAGTAATCAGCATGGGGAATGGAACCCCCTCCAAATCAGAGATGTCCTGATCGCCACGATCAGGCCTGGTCCTCTTCCTCCCGGATCGGGAGCGCATTTGAAGTTTTCCCCCACCACAGTGGGCTCGGGACCATCCAGGACGATCAGAGGCTCTTCTCTCTGGTCCGTACCCTGCATGGTAGCAACCTGTTCATCCTGTTAAAGACCTTCATCAGTATGAAGATCCTCAGGATTGGTCTCAGGGTTCACAAGGGGAACCTCCAGATTGCAAACAACCCAGAAGCATCCGGGTTCACAACTTGCTCGATCTGTTCAACAACAACCTCATCTTCCTCCAAAGCTTCATAAAAGATAGCTACAAAGTCGGCCACTGAAAAGACAAAAAAACACACCGTTAATACGAACAAAAAATATTAAGAAACATACGCGAATGAAAATAATATGGAAACAAAGACAAGGATAAGTTCCTACAGTTGTCATACTCTACTTGAGTAAGCCTCATGTAAGGCCCAGGCCCGGAGTCAGCTAGACGAGCCGTCTCGATCACTTCGGGAGGCCACTCTTGATGATCCAGGTAAACACCGCATCCGGAAATGTCCTCCAACAGCTGTTCGCTAACCCCAGTGGGGCACACATCAGCCGGAAGCTGATGGTATTCCAACCACCTAGTTCAGGGTGTCCGTTGTGACGGATAAAAATAGAATTGGTTCTTCCACTCGTGAATAGAAGTTTTTCCTTTGGAAAGAATGGGGATACCCCTTCAATGGTTCGGCGTGGAAAATAGTACCACCCGCTATGGTTTCTAACCTTTTTATGTTGATAAAAGGTTCTAAATAACTCTATGGAGAATTCAGTATCTATACATCTACACCAGATCGCAAACCCGATGATCGTCCTAACTCCGTTAGGGGCGATCTGGGCAGATCCTAGATGATAATGTCTCAGAACGGCCAAAAAGGCCAGACAGAACGGGACTCTAAGGCCACAGGCGAACTGCTCTCTGTACACAGTACAATACCCCTTTGGTGGCTGATGCGCATACAAATTCGCACCCTCACGAAGACGGGGAGAATACTAGTCCATGTCTATGTTATATTGATTACAGATCTGGAGGATATCATCTTGTTTAAGTTTCGATCTGACCCCAAAAAAACCTATGGCTGACCTAGCAGTCATGTAGACTCTAATATTTTGATTCAAAGAAGTAAAACCGAAACCGGAAGAGGGCCTAGATGGACTGGCAGGCTGGGGGTCTATAGCGAACTGCTCAGTTTCACCACGATCAGAGACAGGGATTTCTAATTGAACCCTAGTTTGGCAGATTTCTCCCTCCGAAGAAGATTAAGATTCGAATTCCCTCTCAACTGAACTACTGGTTGCAGGCCTAACCCTCATTAACCGGAAAGAGCGGAAAAAGAAAAGAAGAAGAATAAACTCAGAAAGAAGAGAAGATGCTTACTTGAGAAAACGCAAAGTGTCTTAAGGTTTTGGGGTCTTCAAGTTTATAGTGAAAACACGAAGTGGGAACGTCTGAGTGAAAAGACAGGGGTTATAACCCACTGGACGCGTAAGCGATGTCAGTTTTAGGGAAGAGGGAAAATCGCCTCGGTTCCTGGAAGAGCAATGATGACCTATTTAATAGGCTGCCACCTGGCAGTTAGTAAATTCAAAACACGAGGTCGGATGAGTCCGGATGAACCGCCAACTAGCGCAGATCTGCCCAACTAAAAGACGTATAATAAATGACTGGCCTTTAAATATGTAAGGCATTAAGGGCCAGGAGCCCTAAACACATGTCCCAGGGCAGGTCCCTAACCCCAGGTGGGAGATCGGTAAATGCTCCTCCTTCAGCCACCGCAGGTCGGCTTAGGCTTGGCGAAGAGGAGCTGACCAGTTCGGCCCTAGTGGCCTTAGGAGCTTGGCGCAGGACGCCTAGAGCAACCCTGGCTGTTATTCCCTGTGATGGGTAGCTAAAGATAAATAATGAAAGAATCCTAAGTCATAAAGACTGTGAATTTGACATTTAAATATGTTCATAATATATTATCCCTAAATCATAGGGATTTATGCGTGTGTATCCTCAGGGATAATAATATTACTAATAAACGTGATTCCTTGCAGGACAAGGAAGAGGGATGAGACATCCCCTATATAAACAACCTTAAGGAACTACGAAAGACTTGATTCCAATTAAACCATTGGATATGTAGGCAACTCACGAGAAACAACTCGAGAGCTCAGTCTAAAATACACCACAAACACCTCCCCATTATTACGATTTAGGGTCCTTTGGATTTAGGATCGTTGTCACAAAGATAAATTGACCCGGATTTATTTATAGACGATTTCCAGCATCGTCAGCTACCAGCTTAGGCATCTTCTTGACTTGAATCAAATGCATCCTTATGAACTTTGAAGGATACATTTGATTTTCTTCAAATTATAGTGTGCAATTTATTGCAATCATTTGCCATTTTTTCTCATTTAACTTCTATAGAACTGTACAACATGAAATCTATCATGTCGGTGCATGCGCATGCATAGAATATATAATAAGAATTATATAAGGAGTAAGAAAATTGTATGCGCATGTGTGTGAACCTTTCATTTCTGTTTTAAAAAAAAATAGTGTTTAAAAATGAGTTATAATTTGAGAATATGTTTAATTATCCGACAAAGGAATATTTGCCAAATTCTTGTTATATAAGTGTAGAAAATCCAGACCCAAACTCATTTTAAAAAAATGTGTTTAATCCCAAAACTTAAGTTGTAAGGTGAGGGAAATTCAACTATTAATATGGTGGTGAAACAATTACAAGTTCCTAATGTAGGACATTTTAACACACTCCCTCAAAGGTGGACCTACAAAGAACATGAGCTACATAGCACACATGACATATAAGATGCACTATAAGGCCAACGAAGAGGCTCAAACACTTGCATAATAAATGAGTGTACTCTGATACGATACCATGTAGAATGACAGAACACTAGCGGAAACGTAAACACTCTGAACTTGATGTTTTATTGAAATAATAAAAATAAGGGTTAATTCCTTAAAAGTATAGTTTTTTATACTTATTAGCTTAATAAGGACATAAAGGAATCTGTTGGACTTATAAGGACATAATATATCTACATGTACCAAAATGCCCCTAATCTAATAAAATAAGCTAAACAGAGTCGCCTTCTAAAAAAATCAAAATGATTGTATACCTCTTTCGCCATTAATCATCAAAGTCCACGTGCACTTAATTGTGGACTCATGAATAAACACACATGAACAAAAGAAGCAGAGAACTCACCTAAATGGATGAAACCGATGCTTCCCTGTTCCTCTGAACCTTAATGGAGAGGAACAGATTATTTGTATTTTTTTCTTATGTCAATTTTGTGATGTCTGAAACAATTTTGTGATACTGATACAAGAGTGAAATACACTGGTCCATGTGTTTGGACAATTAATTGTAAAGGAGAATGAAATACAAAGATCCAGTTTACACTTAATTAATATCATGATTAGAGAGCTGTTTGTTGATCAATCACTTTTTTTTAATTGCATAAAATCTTCGTCGTTGTTGACTTCAGAAAAATATATTGTATTTTAGCTATACTAAAATATTATAATTATAATAACTATGACGAGATTCTCTAAAGTCATACGCGTCTTTCTTATGTCTTTTGTAGGTAATATTATTTGTATTTTTTTTCACAGATTTCCATTCGGTTGAAGCAGTCAGCAAGATAAGCACCTTGTTGAGAAGCTACTTGAAACTTCTAAGTGTTAAAGGAAGAAGAAGAAGAAGTACAGGACAAAAGACAAGACAATATGAATAATGAGCTCGATAAATCCACCTGTGCAGTTGCTGGTAGATTTTTGGTCTGACTGTCAACCTCAGAAAGTGCTGCTTTGAACCTTTCAATGTTGATTTCCTTATTCCATCTGAACCCTCAAGTAGATGAACGAAATCCTTTAGTTTATTTTTCTTCAGATGGATCTCCATACCTTTCACAAACATGGTTCAAAGTCTCGGCCGAGTCGATTCCGACTCGGAGCTTACCGGTACAAAGCTACGGATTCATCCCGATTTAGACATGACTCGGGTATGTATCGGCCTGACTCGGCAAAACTCGGCCTGACTCGGCCGAGTCAATCCGATATCTAAGTGACTCGGCCTGAGATTTTTTTCAAAATTTTTAAATCATTTTATATTGGAGAAAACCCGTCTCGTCCGAAACAATACCATACGCGACGATACATATGACTCGGTGGCCTCCGAGTCGGTTACCGCGACCGCGACTTTGAACCATGTTCACAAATGTCTTTTATGACTCCTTTAAAATCATCAACCTTCAGGGTACCCGAATTATTTTTGTCTGCCTTACTAAAGATTGCTAAAATATCCTCCTGATAAAGATATCACCAACATTGGAAAAAAAATAATGGTCCTTTCTCAGCTACTGGTGTTGTTTTCAAACAAGAGTATATCACGTGGATGTCTTTCTATCTCCATTTGAAGATGATTCACACATGCATTCTTAGGAACATATTCCAAAGCTTCAATGTATTTAATCAATGGAAGTGGAGGTGCATATCTTATGAAGACAATTAGGAAAAAATTTACGTACCATGACCTTGTGCTGATTGATTGTGGCACAGTCACGTAAGGCATATATGTCATCACATCCTTCAACACGCAGCCATTCATCAGTAGCTAATGCTCTCCTGTTAGTCTGCAGTCCGTCCAAGAGATAAGAATAACTGAATGTGCAGCAACATTTCATGAAAAACAGACATCATGAAAAACTTATGAAGTGACATTGATGTCACTGCAGATGTCACTGCATACATTAGACAATTAATGAAGTGACATTGATGTCACTACACAAATCGATACATAAGACGTCACTGAATAAATCGATACAATAAGACGTCATTGCGGTGTCTCTGCAATGCGGTGTCACTACATTGCAGTGTCTCTGCATCGGGGGTGTCTCTGCATCGGGGGTGGTCACTTCATCGCGGTGTCTCTGCATTGCGGTGTCACTTCATCGCGGTGTCTCTGTGTCTCTGCAATGCGGTGTCACTTCATCGCGGTGTCTTTGCATCGCGTTGTCACTTCATCGCGGTTTCTCTGCATTGCGGTGTCAATTCATCGTGGTGTCTCTGCATTGCGGTGTCTCTGCATCGTCAAATGTTATAACATCGCGATGTCTCTGCATTGCTGCGTCTCTGCATTGCGGTGTCACTTCATCGTGGTGTCTCTGCAATGCGGTGTCACTTCATCTCGATGTCTCTGCATCGTGGTGTCTCTTATTCGCGATGTCTCTGCATCGTCAAATGTTATAACATCGTCATATCTCTGCATCGGGGGTGGTCACTGCATCGCGGTGTCTCTGCATCTGGGTTGGTCACTGCATCGTGGTGTCTCTACATCGGAGGTGGTCACTGTATCGAGGTGATCAATGGATTTGGCGTGGTCAATGCATCGTGGTGTCACTTCATTGAGGCGTCTCTGCATCGCGGGTGGTCACTACGTCGCTGTATCACTTCATCGAGGTGTCTCTGCAATCGCGCGTCTGCGCATCACGGTGTCTCGCGATCGGGTGGTCACTGCTTCGCGGTGTCATCATTGCGGTGTCTCTGCATCGCGTTGTCGCTTTATCGCCGTGTCTCTACATCGCGGTGTCACTTCATCGCGGTGTCTCTGCATCGCGATGGTCATCGCATCGGGAGTCGCGGTGGTCAATGCATCAGGATGGTCATTGCATCGAGGTGGTCAATGCATCGAGGTGGTCAATACGTCACGATGATCAATGTATCGGGGGTGGTCATTGTATCGCGATGGTCAATACATCGGTTAAAAATAAAATAAAAAAAATCCTGAACAGCGGGAAATCTGAAAAAAAAAAAAAAAAAAAAAAAAAAAAAAAGCGTCTGAAAAAAAAGAAAGAATTAAAAAAAAAAAAGGGAAGATGAGGCGCTGCTTTTTTTTATTTTTTTTTTTATTTTTCATTAAGTATTTGAGTCAATCTATCTAATTTGTGTCATATAAGTCAATGATTCATTTTGTCCTATAAATCAAATAAATCAGTTTTGTGTCTTTTAGCCTCTTTGGCACTACTAAAAATAATACAAAAAAATCTAACAACTGAATTCAAAATAAATAAAAAAAACCATTATTTTAATCCTAATATTTAAATAATAAGATAAATGTATTTCAAGAAATCCTATTTTATCTCTCATTTGATATTATATTACCTCATCAGAATCATCTATTCTAATAATAAGAAGACTTACATAATAGACAAATTTTTTTACATAATAGAGAATTTTCTTACAATGTAATATCATGATATTTTGTTTGCCTCCACCACCCCCCAAGAAAACCTAATACTTTGTCTGCCTCATTAAACAAATTATTGTCCCTCCTTAGCGGAAAACCTAATACTTTGTCTACCTCATTAAAAAAATTATTGTCCCTCCTTAGCGGATATTCCGAGTCCGCTACCCCTTGGTCATAGTTTAGTGATCAAATCATGCCGAGCATGAAGCAGCCTAGAAGAAAGAAGATTTCATGCATTAGCACTACCCATATCCTTTTTTTTATTTTTAAATCAGGTGAAACAAGTTTGAAGGACGAAAATTTAATAAGGTGAGAAAAATGTAGTAACACAGTGATTTCTCTAGATTGATACATATTTGAACCAAAAATCAAGTTTTAAACCCAATTAAACCCAACCCATATAATCTCTTAATCGTTTAAAAATGTTTTAATTGGCGAAAAACGAAGTTATGCACTTAATGGTGAGTTATTATTCGAATATACCGGTTCCCTAGAGGACATTTTGCATTATAGTATCATTTTAATTTCCAACACATTGCCCTTAATTAAGGACCGCCGCAACAGCGAATGTGTCTTGCCGGGAAATGATTTAGCGGTGGACTTTTTCTGTAAAAGTGAGTGAAAAAGGCGTTTTTGTGGTGGTGGTCAAGGCCACTGAGGCGGCAAGGCTGCAGGGACGGCGGATGGGTCGGGAGACAAGTTTTTACAAAAGAATACGTGTTTTATGGAAACCACGTTCCAATACAATTATTATTCGTAATTAGATAAAGAATATGAAAAGAACAATTTAGAATGATTAAAAAAATGAAATAATGTTACGCTTCCTCACCCGGACTAGCTAGAATAGGGAATCAGACATACTATTGAAAAGACATCAAGCTACTCATTCCATATTATATATATCTCTCTCTCTATATATAAATAAAAGTAATTTCGTTTTCTTAAATATTAATCATCCCAAATAGGTCATATTGGAAACATCATGGCTTTGTCAAAAAAAAAAAAAAAAAAAAAAAAAAAAAAAAAACACCCTATCTTTTAACCATAACATAGATGGTATGAAACTCAGATGCATACATACGGGATGTAGCTTTTGACCTTCGAGTTATACAATTCAAAACATGAAAGCTATTATTCAAGAAGATTGTCTTAATATTAAAAGTTGATCTGCGAACGAAGAGGTTTTGAGCAACTGTACAAGCCGTTACCGATGGGAGTACAAGGTCCACACTTATACTCCGTCAAGCACGGATCAGATTCACCGGGAAAACATCCGTGATCGCAGTCAACAGGGATGGGTTCAGAAATTTGTTCCAGTTGAGTCTCATCATGCTCATAGTCATCATGGTCCGGTTCATCATCGTCATAGTCAAAATAAACGTTGTCATAATCGTAATAAACGTCTGGTTCACCATCATTTCGCGATGGCCACTTGAACATTGCAGTTGCACCCTTGCCACCTGAAAGCAACAAAAATCCAAACACCAATGTAAATACCAAAATACATACATACATATATATATACTGCGTATATAATGTATGTGTATGCATATATATGTTGGGACCAGCTATAGGAGCTTACTGTTGAGAAATAGTATGAGAAAAAGAGTGGTGCTGATCACAAGCTTAGACATTCTCATGAACTTTGAAGGATACTTTTGATTTTATTTTCTTTCAAGTACTCTTTTTTTTTTTTTTTTTTTCCTTCTTCTCCCATTTTTATGGGCAATTTATAGCACTCATTTACAAAAGAAAAATTCCCATTTAACTTTTTTTTTTTGGAAAAAGTATATTACATGTTTTCTGAAGGGCATATGGTATGGCACGCAATCTTAATTTTTATGATATTAATTAATCAGGAGCGGTTTCAGGAATTCTGAGACACGGATCAGAGATCGAAAGCGACACAACGTATTACAAATTTATAAACATTAATTTAATAAATTCAACCATGATTACGGGTCAAAGGTCAATATTTTAAAAAATTAGCAGGTTAGTCGGTAAATATTTATAGGCAAAAAATTAATTAGTGATGAAAATACTTGCAATTTTTTTTTATTTTGGAAGGGGGGTGTTGACCCATTAAGCCCATGTTGACCCATTAAGCCCCTTATTGTCGCGGCCCCTGATAGTAACTTGCTACTAAATAAAGAAATAATTAACAAAGTTATTATAAAGAGACAAAAAGTTATCTTTCAATGCGGAAAATCTTATGTTACCCCTCATGTTATATTATATATATATATATATATATATATATATATATATATATATATATATATATATATATATATTTTTTAGGGATATTATGTTTGTTAATCAGTCTATTCAGGACAATACAATGTTTTTAATCTGGAATGCTTGGCTTGTTCAGATGATACTCAAAAATCAGAATTATTATAGCTCGACTAAATCAACTCTTTTTGTCAACTGGTAAAAGTTGTCAAAAAGAAAAGAAAAAAAAAAAAAAAAAACACCACTGAGATTTTCTACCATTTGTGCCCAGGGTATAACAATTTTGGATTTGACACACAGAGAAAAAAATGTTTATCAGATTGTTTTCTAGCTATAACATATCCAAAAATCAGGTAATTTGAATATGCATAGCCCACTCAAAGAAGATTCGAAATTGTTTTCTCGGGACGATGTAAAGATAAAAGATATTGATAAGCAAGTTATCTATAAGGTGGCATTAGGGCGAGATATTTTATGGTGTAACGGTTGTAGTAATGTTGTATAAAGTGGCATACATTAGAGTCCTTTTACTCTCTTTCACATAATACACTTTTATCGTGTATGAGATGTCAGAAATAAATGGTTGTATGTATATCACTTGGTATAACCTTCTTACAACGGTTGTATCATATATAAAATTTTCTCATCGAAGCAAACTTATAGAAGGAACTAGGTGTCACACCACTAGAGATGCTGGACATAATACGTTTACATTATATGTTTTTCTCGACAACATAGTTGTTCTTTACATGACATTGTTTTTAATGGTATAATCTATAATGGACAGGACAATGTAGAATGTTACTTATCAATGTAGAAGATTACATAAATGGGTTAGTATAACTAGTGAGATTTTCGGATGGTGACTTTATATGTTAAAAATCTATAACGCACATTTACAAACTGCGTTATAGATTTTTAACATATAACGCACATTTACAAACTGCGATTGCGGGTATACTTAGAATTAGATTTCCTCTCTCTAACTTTCTCCTCCTTCTTTCTTGAAAAAGAAAATCCTCCGGCCTTCTCAATCATTTTCTTCTTTCTCTGGCGCCGGTGCCGGTTGTTTTCCTTGTTTCCTTATTCTTTTTGTGTCTCTTTCTTTCCTTTTCTCCAGATCTATTATCCCTTTGACAGTTTTCCTTCGAAATCTTACCAGATCTGATGCCGTTTTTCTTAGTTTTCCGGCCGGTTTGGCGGCGTTATTGGCCGGATTCTGGCTCCCCATAATTCCTGTTGCGACTTTGATAGTTTCTTATGCAGCGTTTTCATGTGGCGGCTGTTTCCGGAGATGATTTGGTGGTTTTGGTCGTCACCTCTACCATAATTTATACATTTTGGGCTTTCGGTGACTTCGTCGGAGTGGCCTTTTAGTTCGATTTTTTTTTTTCATTTCGAAAACATACTTACAAAAGATTACTTCAAAATCGTTTTTCTAAAATCTGTAGATACAAAATTTAAATTCATTGATGTTAGATATTTTTTCATATATTGTTATCGTTTGAATTTGGGTTGCTGAAAGCTAAACACCCCTAACTAAACAGATGCACCTATGAAATTCGAATTGATGCATCTGAATTATTATAAATTTGGGTCTATAATTTAACAATTTCTCAATTCAAGTTAAAAAATAATTAAGATATTATTGTAGTGGGTCTATAATTTAGGCATTTATCAATTCAAGTATAAAAAAATAAATAACACATTATATTAGATCAGTTGGGATTGGATCTACACGAATATTTTCTTTTTGCGAAACATGAAATTTCGGTCCCCCGGGACGGTTGGGCCATCGGCCAACGCCTACACTGCCTATGCATTGGGCCGGCCCTGAGGGTGTGGTTTGTTGGAAAAATTTAAACAGATAAAGAATAAAACAAACTGAATGAAACTCTAAGACATGCAATAAGCGATGTATTTTAAGAGATGTTTCGTTTCTACAAAGTCACTTAAGGTTCACACGAAAATCACTCTTAGAATACAATAAAAGTGTTTAATTAAAACAGTGACTTGTTTGAATCAAACCCGAGTAACTCGGAAAAATTCTTATTATGCTTTTGCACCCGGGGAACTCTATCGTAAAACACATCTTTTGCATCAATAATACTATAAAGTTCTCCTCTTATTAAGTCTTAGGCCTTGTGTTTGTGTTTTCTAGTTTTCCTTCGTCCTATTGAGTAATATCATGCATTCACTCGTTCGTTCGTATAATAACTTACCGGAATCTATCATACATCTGTACTTTAATTTATATACATATATACATATGCATGTTCACGCATAAATATATCTTTTTATATTACATATATATATATATATATATATATATATATACCCACACACAACGTGGACACCTTCTTGGCTTGACACATGGCGAGTTTTTTTTTTTTTTGTTTTTTTTTTTACCTTGGTGGTTTTTTTTCCTTTTTTTATCAAACGTGTACCGTTAGTAATTTGTGCAGAAAAGGAAAAAAAATGGAAAAACCGATGGATTTAAAGTTCTGCTGTATAGTGTACGGTGGAAGATGGGTCAAGTTTAGTTACAAAATACAACAAAGAGCCAAGAAGGTGTACCCATATGTGGCCACGTGAACACTTTCTTGGTTTGACACGTGGCGAGTTTTTAATTTTTTATTTTATTTGTTACTTTTGTGTATTTTTTTCTTTTTCTTATCAAACGTGTACCGTTAGTAGTTTGTGCAGAAAAAAAAAAAAAAAAAAAAAAAGGAAAGACCGATGGATTTGAAGTTCTGCTGTGTAGTGTACGATAAAAGATGGGCCAAGTTCAGCTATAAAATACAACAAAAAATATGGCCAAACAAATATCCGCGCCATTAAAATATTCACGGCGCCACGATTACTTTTTTTTTTTTTTTTTATCAAACCTTTGTGGCTCGTTTTGTTTTTGTTTTTGAAATCAACCGTTTGTCATTAGTAATGCGCCCAGAACACTTTATGATGTAACGGTCTTATCCGGACCGTCGATATTGGTTATCTAAGTGGGGTATTTATATATGATGTAGTCATATAGGACTGGACCGATTTAATCTGCATTTCTCATATACTCATTAAATCACAAGATGATCATATATGGATTAAGCTTAATCCTGAAGTGATTACAGACTCCTACTTGTTTCAGGATAGGGTTGATGTGTTCGTTAAGTATCGCTAAGAGACGCGGTCCGAATCACTTTCACGTTGGCACTATTCTGGAATGAGTGAGAAGTGTGTGTCTCATAGATATGGAATACATTCCTTCCTGCGGGAAGTAGAAAGACAATCCCCTTATTTGTTAATCCTAGAAACTGATCGATCCGCGGAGTTCGTATTGGTTATTAACTAATTGATCACTAGTGGGTTAATGGTAAATAAGGATAAGATGTATTGAAGAAGGTTTACGGAAATAATCCTACTTCATTATAGTCTATGGAGGGTTAGTTTATATGTAATGATTATATCAATGGACACTTATCGACTCGACTCGATGTTTTGAGAATAAGTTATATATATAATCGATAGAGGTCAGTTTCGGATTTATGGTGGCGTGATTCCGGAATTAATAAGTTGAGTAGAAATATTATGTTCGATGAATATTTTATTCAATTTATTGTAGCTACTAGTTATAGGTCCATAGTCCCCGGGTTGGCTCCTATCACGCGAGTGTTTTCTCGTTTTATGGAACCTCGAGAATAAATTAAATAGTTGGTCAATTTAATGAATATGCAATATTATTTATTTGGTAAATAATATGTAAAATAGAAAAGATATTTTATATTAAGATAATGACAATCAAAGTGGCGCCTCATGTGATATATTTTGGAAAAGAATTTTTTCTAGATTATGTCACATGTGTAATTAATTAATTATCTATTTGTTGGATAATTAATGGAAAAATAAGAGATTGATTTTTTGGTAATTATCTCTTATCTTTTGACAAATATCTTTTCCTTTTGGGAATAGGTAATTGTTGTGTGAAAAGGATAATTCTCTCTTGACTAGTTATTTTCCTATATAAAGAGAGTTCACCCTAACACAATTCACACCAACAATTTGCGCCACATATCAATTAAAAGGAAGAAAAATTAGTTTCTTGCCTTAGTCATTAAGAGAAGAAAAACCTAGGGTTTTTCTTGTGCATATTCGAGGAGGTTCTACGGCGAGGATCAACGTCCACCAGTCGTCGCTAGGAGATACAATCCAGAAGATTGTGGCTTCTCCATTTTGTCGAATTTCTCATCTCTTTCCGTTGAGGTAAATCTACTAACCTTCTGGTAGATTGTTAATTAATTATGTGAATTAAAATTGTGGTAAAATCGCATGTGAATTTAATTCATAGCCACTACAAAAAAAAGATTTTCTTGTGACAAATATTTGGTGACAAAGAGGAGTTTTGTCACAAAAGAGATGTTTCTAGTGACAATGTTTTATTTAGTCACAAAATATATATTAATTAGTGAGAAAAAGAAGATGTTGTTACAAAAAACTTGATGGGTTGTCACAAAAAATAGGGTTTCACTTGTGATGTCACACAAACTTTGTTATAGGACTTTTAGTGACAACATATTTTTTTAGGTGTATGTATAATTCAAATAGTATATAAGGATGATACATGATCGAGTCGAGCTCGGGTCCTAAAAAGTATCGAGTCGAGTCATGTTCGAGTATAGAAGGATGATACATAATTGAGTCGAGTTCAATCTTGCATTTTAATAGCTTGGTGAAACTCAAGTCAAGCTCGGATCCTAAAAAGTATCGACTCAACTCGACTCATTTACACCTATTTCACAATGTCCAACCCAGTAAAATCATCCGAATTAGAATTTGTGTCCTCAGTTGCAATTAAAATACTACTACCCTCAAAATAAATGCGAAGGAAATACCAGTACCCTCAAAATAAATCGAAGGTATTATTTTCTATTTACAGTGAATTCGAACCCTAAAATCATCTTTACGTCGTTGTTCTTCATTCCATCTCGCTTCCATCGGCCGAACCTCGATGACGAGGTGAAATCGAAATCGAGTAATACCTAAATCGGATATCGAAATCACCGGCGATGAGCAATGATTCAAAACGGAAATCGAGTAGGTATTATTCACTTCGTTTTCTGATTTCATTCAATTATTATCGGATATCAGAAATCACCGGCGATGAGCAATGCTTCAAATCGGAAATCGAGTAGGTATTATTCACTTCGTTTTACGATTTCATTCAATTATTTTCGATTTACGGTGAAATTGTCATGAGATGACCTAGCTTTCATCGCGCGACGAGCCATAATTTGTGTTGACTGAGAAAGAGGAGAGCGCATGAGGCGGTAGCAATGATGAAGTGATCTGAAGATTATGGGGCCTATTGCGAGATGACCGAATTTTTGCGTCCTGGCAATGTATTTGGTTGAGTTGGTGGTGAAATCTCTTAGTAAGAGTTTCTAAATGGCGATCTCTGTGGAAAGGAAAATAAGCTCAAAATTGAAGTCGTCAAAAAGTTGAAAAAACTCTAGATCATCTGGCGTAAGTGTTTCTTTCCTTTTTGAGTTCTAGGTGCCACCTTTTTGAAGATTGGTGTTATAATCTTGATGTTTTGAAATGCATTTGGCCATGAAGTAAGCTTATTTATTAAAACGATTTGTTCCTTTTTGTTATCCTTTTCTACTTTTTGCACTTCACACTACTACATATGATGTTTACATGTATTTTTTATTCTTGTTTTTTAGTAAATAAATACATCATTACATATATAGCCATGAAATGTTGGAGAATGTGACCATTCAAGCGTGCGTGATTAACACATTATCCAAATTTAGTGCCATGGTTGACTCACGGAAGGTAAAGATTAGATTACACTTGTTTGATTCACATATTAGAGGTGAAGAACTTGGATTTCTTGATAAGGAGTTGAATGTTCTACTTTTGTTTAACGACCTCACATTTTTTCATTGAAGCTCTCTACGCTTTGACGGTGATGATGAGGTAATACACTTTTCTTTTCACTAATTTGGTTTTCCGTTTCCATAAATCCCTCTTCCCTATTAACATGCATGATGGTGAATAATCAAAACTACGTAGTTAGATCTTTCTACATAATCACAATTTGCTAAAATATTTTGTAAATAAGCTTCAGGTTTAAGAATTGCTCCCCCTCAGGCTCCTTTGAAAGGTGTATGTTTTGTAATGGTGTTTATTTTGCCATCACATTCTCTAAAAGTGCAAACTATTGCTACTAATTCGTGAAGCATATATATGTGTCGAGATGTCTTAGACATTGTCTTTGAGGCCATTTTGTTCTTTGAGGTCATCCGTTGTCCTCTTAGATTGACGAGGATCGGTTTGGAGTAACTAGATTGTTTTCCAATTTGGGCAGGTGCTATTGATCTTGTATTCAAGAAATGGATTTTATACTGTGATTACTAGTTTAACCAAGATTGAGTGATTGTTGTGCATGTTAAAATGAGCTATTTGAAACTCATTTCTACTAGCTTAATAATCCTGTGATAACATAGACAAGCTCTTGATTCTGTTGTCGTCCTCCAGGCCTTTCCTGTGGTATGAATTCAGGGACTAGAAAACTGCCCTGAAGGGGAAAGTCTGCTTGCTTGAAATTCAATAAGATCAAGGAAGTATAAGATGACAATATTTTCCAGAATGTTTTTCCAGAATGCTTCTGATTTAAGTAAACATTGCCCATATCTTATATTTATTTTTGTATAAATGTTAAAATAGTCCCTGTTTTGACATGTTCGCGTTGGAGGGGAATGAAATGTAGTGGTTTGCTGCTTTGGCATTATAGGATAAGAGAAGATGACGAAGTTTGTGGTAAGTCTTCTTGGCCTTTATTTTCTATCGTAAAATTCTCTTTAGCATGTTTTTCCCTAATTTTTATAGAAAGTCTGTTCTGTTCGTTTGAGTGTTTAGATACACTTCTTAGGTTGACGGTGGCTACATATGATTGGACTGGTAGAACATTGAGTTGTGTGCAATCGGAATGGGTAAAAAAATTCAGGTAAGCTACTTTTGGACAGGAAATATTGTAATATGAGCAAGATCTGATGACAAAGAGGCAAGGTGATTCTTTTACTCTGTCTTCTAACTTTTTCTTCTGGGTTTCTGGGTTTGGAAGAATGGTGGAATTGGATAAGATCACTCTAGCTGAGCATTCTTTTGTACAGTCGGGAATTAATTTCTTTCAGCATCTTTATGAGGGCTCAGCACACCCACAGACAATGCATACTCTTCTGGTACATCCTTGCCATTCAGTAATAGATATATGTCTACATGTCATAATGAATTAGTCTCCTGCTTTCAAGGCTTTTTCTGCTGTACTAATTCGAGTTTGTGCAATCAAAGTATGTCATATACTTCAGCTTGAGCCAACAGATGTTAATGGGAAGGGTGTGTGTGTTGTACATTGCTCTCTCATTAATAAATCCTCTGTTTTAAAGAAAACAAAATAAAAATAAAATAAAATAAGTAGCTCAAATACTTGTTTCTTGAAGTAAGTAGTGTTTCTTAGAAACTTAGAAATCTGTTGCCTAGTTGATGTTATATGATAATATTTATGTCTCCCCTGCTGATGTTAATTGAATTGGGAAGACAATAAACCTGACTATGATTCTGTGGTAACTAAAGCTTTAACTTCTGGTAAAATATGTAATGACATACTAATTGTGTTTTACACAGAAATGCTGCTCAATTGGTTTCTTGAACAATGCAGATCACTACGGTCTTTGGTCTTGTAGAATTCAACCCAAAAGAGTAAGTGATTTGCATTTAATCTTGGTGGCTTTCTTTCCCCTTTCTAGTTTTGCTGATTTCCCCCCTCTTTTTAATGATATCATTGGCCTTTTCATGTGTGTTGTTTTGTAGGTCACACAACTGCTTAGGGCTTTTTGTTTACAACCTGGGGTGGACTGTTATAACCTGCTTAGTGCATTAACAGGTAAGCATTAACTGATTATTTTTGTTGTTGCACCAAATGGAAGTATTTACTTGGTGAAACTCTTTCTGCAGGCTGTACAAGGGCCTGGTTCCTTTGTGGGGGCGTCAAATCCCTTGTAAGTTCAGGCATTTAGAGAGCGTCTCGCATGAATTTCTGATCACATTTTGTTTATAATTCAACTTATAGTTTGTGCACTTATGGTGGAAAGATTTGCGTAAACATAAGCATTGGTTTAACTCTGTTTATTCTTTGTCTTTGAAGAAAATGGCTTTGGTCCAAACGATGAGACGATTCTGTGAATCATCACTCATGCTTTCTCAAAGGTAAGCATCTGCTTATGGGTATTTGTAATAACTTAAGCATTAAAAGCTTAAGGGTATTATAGTATATAAGGGGAACTAATGAATGAAAATACACATAAGAACTAGTGAATCCAACCCAAATTCTTTTTAGTTATTGCAATCAAAGACTGTAATGAACTTTTTTTGTATATGCAATGAAAAGGTATGCAGATTATGGTGCATTGTTAAACTGTAATTTTCAGAGATTAAAATAATTTATTTTGTGTATTATTTTTTTTATTCTTTTAATGTTGTTATTATTATTATTATTATTATTATTATTATTATTATTTTATTTGTAGTATTATTATGCTGTTATTATCGTTATTATTATTATAATTATATTGTTTGGTATATTTTTATTCTAAGGTGTCTGTTGATTATTAATTATTATTATTATTATTAATTATTTAAATAAAATTTCCAGTGAAGCTAATAATGAAATGAATAATTGTTATAATAATAATAATAATAATAATAATTAATAATAATAATAATAATTATTATTATTATTAATTCATTTATTTTTAAAAAGAAGACTTCTAGTGACAAAGTCTTTGTCATAATTAATTATTAATGGAAAAATGTGTCTCTAGCTTTTGGTGACAAAAATAATTTAGTGATAAATTTTTGAGTTTTTTGTGACAACAGTTTCGTTACATTTAACGCTTTAGGGTGACAAAAATATGTGCTTGTTGCGGAAGATCCGGAAACCTTTTCTGACGAAAACTAGGAGTTTGTCACGATAGACCGTAATTTGCTGATGAATTTTCAATTCCTCACTAGAGAACCCTTTACCGACCCTGCATAGGCAACAAACAGGGCGACGAAAAATATTCGACGCAATTTCCTTTACTGACGAAAATGGGTACTTTTCGCGACGAATCTGTTTGCCACGAAAAGGTCTATTTTTTGTAGTGAGCTTCCGCTGTGCATGATCGAGTGTCTCGATCGGTGTTGTGAATCAGATCTGGCGATCCAATATGGATCGGATCCGGATTCGGGTTTCTGTATATCCAGCATGTGGTATCCGAGCAAGGTTAAAGCGATTTTGCGATCATGACTGCATAATTAATTAATAAGGAGTGGAATAGAATAAAAATTGCATCTTTTAATTTTATTTATGCAATTGAATGTTTTGCTTGACAAGATGGATTGGGGTTGGTACTTGTTTACCGTTAGATCTATTGTAAACCCGTTTTTTTTCCGGGTATAGGATGTCATGTATTTTAATTTGCAATTTTAATTTTCTGTTTTGATTTAATTTTAATTCGGCCGACCCCTTTTTTTTAATTAAATCGGATCCATTCTTCATTAAATATGGAAGATGGTGTAGTGGTCAAGGCATAAAATCATCAAATTGCAGACTTGAGTTCAAATCCCGTTAACCGGATTAATATTGAAAAAAAAAATTTGTGCGAATATTTTTTTTTTTGGTCGAAATTTTTTTTTTTTTTTTTTAAAAACTGTTCGAAAATATTTTTTTTCCAGTACGAAAAAATAAGAATATTTTTTTTTTTGGTCGATTTTTTTTTTTTTTTAAACTGTTCGAAAATATTTTTTTTCCAATACGAAAAAATAAAAATATAAAAGGGAGAAAGGGGAATTGAACTCGGGTGGTGATGAAGGAAGAAGGAGCTTCAACAAACTCAGCTAGTAGAAGGACCTTTATTGAAGATCTGGACCAGAAAATTATATACCAAGCGGCGACCGTTCATTCTGATTAGAAATTTTTGAACCTAGGGTTTATTTATTTTATAGATTAGATACGAAGTGCAAGCGGTCCATCTCGATGTGTTTACTTTTACGCATTTATTTTCATGTTTGATAATTTATATGAGATAACCATGTCATGACAAGCAGCAGCGGCGGTTCTAAAAAGATCAGAAATTTTTTGAACCTAGGGTTTATTTATTTTATAGATTAGATACGGGGTACCAACGGTCCATCTCAGTGGTTTACTTTTACGCATTTATTTTCATGTTTGATAATTTATGTGAGATAACCATGTCATGACATGCATCATATTCATGATTCACTCCTAGCATATGCATACATGTAGATAATTAGTCGTGATATTAATTAGGCATGTATGAGACGTAATTAATTTGGGTAATTAATTAAATTAATTAAAACGAACGGAATTTTATCGGGGTATAAAATTCACATTTTAAAATAAAATTTACTTTGAGATCTAAAAATCATTCGTGGATTTTAATTATGTAGTGACTGCATAAAAGAATTTTAATAATTGAAAATTTGGAAAATCCGGAAAAATTGGACACCAACTGAGCAAAAGGTTCGAAAATTGGTTCGGGCGGTCAATGGGCTTCGGCTCGACTCGACTTGTCCGTCCAAGTGCGGGGGTTAGCCACGAAGTGCAGCGGCAAGGTCAAGCTATCCGGCGAAATGAGGCTCGATGGGGAAACCTTAGCCCGATTTCAACCCGACACCGACTCGCGCGTGCGGCGTTAGCGTCGAGGGGGTCCGGCAAGGTCAAGCTATCCGGCGAGTTTCGGCTCAATGGGGCGACCTTAGCCCGATTCATCAAAGAATGATCGTATATGAACCAACGAAGAGGACGGGTCGGCTTAGCTGATCCCGACACCGTTCGGTGAACTCGGTTAAAGCTTAGCCAGGGTTTAATACCGATAAGTTGGTGATTGCTTTTCAAGATTTATTGTTTTCAAATTATTGAGATAAAATTCTACGAAGACTACACGAGAGATTTTCTAAATAATCGACGAATTGGAAAATCATGAATATAGTGTCATTAGTTAGACGGTATTTGGAACCGATAAACTAGTGGGAGCTTTAAATTTGTGATTTATTGTTTTTCGATTTAGTGGGAAATTCATAAGTCCTAATATATTAGGATTATAAAATTCATGGGAATTTTGATTGTGTAGTGTCTACACAAAGATTTTATAAATCCGAGAAATTGGAAAGTCGTGAATAAGTGACACTAGTTAGACGGTATTTGGACCGATGAACTACTGGGAAGATTAATTTAAATGTTCATGATTTATTGTTTTTTGGATTGTAAATAAATTCTGAAAATCCTATAAAACTACCTAATTTTCAAAATAACGAGTGGGAGCGGGGAAGGTGACAACCGACCCCTCGGCCTCTACTGTTGACACAAGCACGTGAGAGAATGATGACGCCTCGAGCCGCTTTGATTACGGCCCCATGCGGATGGCCTTCACCCCCATCAAAATTCAAGGCTTGGTCTCCAAAATGATAGGATTTCTGGTACTCGTCGAGTCACTGACCGACCTTGCGGCGGCATACTCGGGGCGTACTTTGAGATCTAAAATAGTAGGTCACACTCAAAAGGATATTTTTGGAAATATCTTGGCTGAAAAAGGAAAGTAATCAACAATTGAATTGATTCTTAATGGTTTGATTGTTGAGAGAGATTGTCTCAATTTAACTATCATTGTGTTGATACCGACCCTGCGGCGGCAACATGATGTGAGGTTAAATCCTTGGAATGGTAGAATAAACTGCATGCATGACATCACGTTTATAATTTCTAAAATAATTATTTGTTGTGGTGTATGATTTGATTTATATTTCTGTCATAATTTATTATCGTAACTACATATCATCTTAAGGTATCTAAACTGCTAAACATGATTAAAATTGACTAATGATGACTTCGTAAAAGTGGAAAAGTAACAAGAACCTTGAACTCAATAATCGATAATGCAAATTAATTTTTCGAAAGTGGATGATCCTCTTGAGCCTTCAAACTTAAGTGACAAGAAAGTCACTGCTGTCACTTGTGTTGAACAAGAGACAAAACAAAATTAGTTCAAAGATGATGAGAATGATTTGGTATCAATCTCACTAGGCATCCCACAGTTCACGAGTAGTGCCTACTCAAATGAACCGCTAAGTTCACGCCCATTTCCTTTAAAGAAAGCCAAGAATGGGAAGGTATTTGTCTACAAGTGTAAGTCATCTAAACTAAATAAGTTAAAGGCCAAACCGAAATATCAATAAAAAAAAGGAATGGATAAGGAAAAGTGATTTCGGATCACTAACCTATGAATCCTTAAAGACTTTCTTGACCGGAATTATGACCCGGAAGCTAAGTTCTTTTGTAAGAACAAGATAGCTAGGCATTAATGATTAAAGAGTAGACAATGGGCAGTTATTTAAGCTAAGATAGTGGGAGTGATATGAGGAAAGAAATTTCGGATTTTAATCCTTGAATATCAAAGAAATATAATTCTGTTTTCAGATTCGTTGGAACAAATTGATTCACTTTCACATCGATAATAAAGTTGCCTTAAAGAAAGTGATATGACATTTGTATACGATTCTGAGACTCAGACTTTTGTCTGATAAAGTCAGAACCAATAAGTAATGCTGAAAAGGTATATGTAACACATCATAAACTATTAAGACAAATGGTTTTCGTATTTAGATAAACGATTCTTCAGCATCTATTTATTAGTGCATATATCCTAGAGATAAGATCTGAAGACTGGCTAAGGGTGATTCCTAACTCCCAGTCTAAGAACACTATCTCAAAGGAAAAATGACTAAGTAAGCTTTCATTTAGGAAAGGTTAATAGAGCTAAAGAAGTATCATAGCTTGTTCATATTGACCTTCGGGGTCTTATGAAGGATACAAGCTAGTGGGAGCTTTCGAGTAATAGATATTTTGTCTAAAGACTACTCGAAACGCCGAATAGTTCATCTAAATATTTGGAAGAATCTCTGATATTACCAGAGAAAAGAGTATTCCATGCTCAGATATAGGCCATAAGATAGTATTTGGAACTGATGCTCGGCCTACCTCCGAGTGAAACGATTTCACTGAAAGGATAAACCATGGATTGTCTTGTATAGTTATTGCTACAATACACTGCTTACATTACACTGCTTAACTCAATTAAGATATTGGTTGCAAAATAATGGTTTACATTATTATTTAATACCAAGAAGTCTACCTAGAAGATGCTTATGAATTTGTGGATAAGAAGTGAATTACATTTACCCCACTTCCGCAAATATAGGCGTTTAGCACTTATGGCTTGAAGGTAGGACTGGAGATTTTACATACACGTTCAAATGGTGACTATTCGTGAAATATCTTGATACAATGAGTAAAAGGTTGGTAATAAGATTCTTAAGATCGGATGGTGACAGTTACACAGTTACAATTTTTTCTAAAAGAATGTTTGAATAACAACCTTAGACCTTGAAGTCTGATTACTCAAGGAGTTGCTATCTCGATTTAATCGGACCACATCCAACATTGGTTGTTGGGGTTACACTAATAAATACTACCGTGAACAAGATCAAAATATCAATTCACCCTAAAGCAGTGGGAGTATGGTTTTATCCATTGACTCATTGTGATTATCACAATTTCTGATCTGCTGGGGGTGATTGATAACCTATGGTCTTTTGGAAGGACTGTTTAAGATTCTGATAATGAGAGGTTGGTTTAAAGCCATAAACCCGTAAATGGAGTTTTGGTACTCCAATTCTGTTCACACTTTTGTAGAACCACTTGAGTGTCTCAGGCCCAATGGGAGAAATTGGATATATATGAAAAGAGTCGAATGAATGAGAAAGTTTAACTTTCAAGGCAAAGCCAAGTGGTCTAGGGGTAATTCCTTGAGAAGTAGAGAGTTAACCAGGGGTGATGCCCTAAAACTCTCACCATTCCGCCTTGCTTGACTCCCTGGTAAGCAGAAAGACTAACAGGGGTGATGCCCTTAAACTTTCTTGCCGTACAATGGAGCTTAGATTCATTCGGAACGGAACGGTTTTAGCTTAAAGCCAATGGCAGATTGACTGCCTATGCTCATATCTATTGATGGATTAAAGCAAACCTCTAGTTCATTAAAAGTCACATGTTTTGGAATGTGTGGGCTTGACCAGAATATTGATGAGTCTTTTGTAGACTGGAGAATCAATATTGGTAAAATAGTAGACATTAGTGTTAATAAAAGATAACACTGCAACAGTTGGAAACAACATGGGTGTGTTATCTGAAGTCAAAAACTGACGAGCCAAAGCTTCTCTGAATCAGAAAAGTGGACTATATTCTTAGAATTTGATTCGGTCGAATTCATGTGAACAAGTTGTTGGCAATATCCCATCCATCTTATTGGTTAAAGATGATAATGCATTTTCGAATGAAGAATTCAAAGAGAGGTTTCCTACCCAACCCCTCACGGAATAATTCTCTTAGTTTCGGATATAGAGAAAATGGGATAGATTCTCTTTTGGATAGAGAATGTCAGATTATTAAAAGTCAATTGTAATCGAATCTTGGATTCGACTATTGATAGCAGTATAGTGCATCCTCAAGTATCTTAAGAGAACGAGGAATCATATGCTTGTGTATTCGGGTGTGAACCTGAGTGTCATTGACTACACTGATTCTGATTTTTTTGTCGGATTAAGGATGATCGTGAATCGATCTCAGGCTTAATGTTTACTCATTGTGATGGAACTACAGTCTGGAGCAATCCAGCACTGCCAATTTGACTCTGTTAGTCGAATACATAGCAACTTTCGAGCAGCTATAGAGGCAGACTAGGCAGTGTGTCTTGAGAAGTTATTTGTTGGATCGGGAAGTGATTCCAGGTCTCGATGAGCCGATACCATTTTACTGTGAAAACAGTTGAGAGGTAGCTCATGCAAAGAATCTTCGCAATCACAAGAGGTCAAAAGCATAGTGTAAGTAAGTACCACCTGATCAGACAGACCGTGCATAGAGGCGACGTTTGGTCCTAAAGATCGCCTCAAAGCGACAACCTCACGATCGGTTTACCAAGTCTTATGGCATCTAATGTCACTGATGAGCGCTTGGCGGGTATGAAATTGGGAGATATGTCTCATCTGCTTTAGAGCAAGTGGGAGAATGTTGTGGATAGAAAGAATAAGGGTGTGGTGCTCTAAAAACAATCATTGCTTGTCTTTACGGGCAAGTGGAAGATTATTAGATATAGTGTGCCCGAAAGACAATTGTTGCTTGTCTATACGGGCAAGTGGGAGATTGTTGGAAGTAGCGCCCGAAAGACAATTTATGTAATTGTTTTTATAATTAATAAATGACAGATTTATTCTCATCTTATTACTTGCTTCGTGCTTGTAAGTAATACACTACTGAAAACTCTAAGTCGTATCATATGTAGCCATATAACTTAGTGTGTGACACACATGAGGATTAAGTTTATGGTGATACACTTGAACTGTTAGTCCGTGATGAACTTAATCAAAGTATGGGGTCTATTGATTAAACCACCATTAATGCGCTCAGAACACTTTATGGTGTGACCGTCTTATCCGTACCGTCGATATTGGTTATCTACAAGGCCGGCCCATGCTATAAGCGGCGGAAGCGGCGGCTTAAGGCCTAATTATTTCGGGGGCCCGAAGTTACATGTTCCGTACTTAAAAAAAAAACCGTATAGATCCAATCCAATCTAACATAATAGAATGTGTTAATAAAGGCTTAAAAAAATTTATTTGACCTAAAAAAATCTTTACTTCAGTTGATAAATGCCCAAAAAAATTACACTGTCTAAATTTTATACATACATCACATATGTATACATTTTTTTTTTATTGGAGTAGACATCACATCACATATGTATACATTTTTGTATATTGGAGTGATTTCGCCTCCAAATGTACTGCAAGAGCGATCTTGAATTAGTAATATGTAAATAAGTTTTGTATATACGTATGAATTTCGTTTTTGTTTCTAAATATGCTAGAAAACACATGTTGAATTTTCCTGTTTTGTAGTATGTTTTAAGGCCATCAATTAATTGAATTGTGTATCTACTTATGTTAAAAACGAAATATTGAAGTAATATTTTGTAATTATGTTTTTTGGGAAAAAAAAACCACTTCGAACTAAAAGGCCTAATTCGACGACATAGTCGAAGGCCTAACATTTTCCAGGGCCGGCCCAGGTTATCTAAGTGGGGCATTTATATATGATGTAATCATATAGGACTGGACCGATTTAATCTGCATTTCTCATATAATTCCGTGATTGAGAAATCTCATTAAATCACAAGATGATCATATATATATTAACCTTAATCCTGAAGTGATTACAGACTCCTACTTGTCTCGGGATAGGGTTTGATGTGTTCGTTAAGGATCGCTAAGAGGCGCAGTCCGAATCACTTTCACGTTGGCACTATTCTGGAATGAGTGAGAAGTGTGTCTCACAGATATGGAATATATTCCTTCCTGCGGGAAGTAGAAAGACAATCCCCTTATTTGTTAATCCTAGAAACTGATCGATCCGCGGAGTTCGTATTGGTTATGAACTAATTGATCACTAGTGGGTTAATGGTAAATAAGGATAAAATGTATTGAAGAAGGTTTACGGAAATAATCCTACTTTATTACGGATAGTCTTTGGAGGGTTAGTTTATATGTAATATCAATGGACACTTATCGACTCGACTCGACGTTTTGAGAATAAGTTATATCTATAATCAATAGAGTTCAGTTTCGGATTTATGGTGGCGTAATTCCGGAATTAATAAGTTGAGTAGAAATATTATGTTCGATGAATATTTTATTCAATTTATTGTAGCTACTAGTTATAGATCCATGGTCCCCGGGTTGGCTCCTAACACGCGAGTGTTTTCTCGTTTAATGGAACCTCGAGAATAAATTAAATAGTTGATCTATTTAATGAATATGCAATATTATTTATTTGGTAAATAATATGTAAAATAGAAAAGACATTTTCTATTAAGATAATGACAATCAAAGTGGCGCCTCATGTGATATATTTTGGAAAAGAAATTTTCCTAGATTATGTCACATGTGTAATTAATTAATTATCTATTTGTTGGATAATTAATGGAAAAATAAGAGATTGATTTTTTGGTAATTATTTCTTATCTTTTGGCAAATATCTTTTCCTTTTGGGAATAGGTAATTGTTGTGTGAAAATGATAACTCTCTATTGACTAGTTATTTTCCTATATAAAGAGAGTTCCTCCTAACACAATTCACACTGACAATTTGCGCCACATATCAATTAAAAGGAAGAAAAATTAGTTTCTTGCCTTAGTCATTAAGAGAAGAAAAACCTAGGGTTTTTCTTGTGCATATTCGAGGAGGTTCTATGGCGAGTATCGACGTCCGCCAGTCGTCGCTAGGAGATACAATCCGGAAGATTGTGGCTTCTCCATTTTGTCGAATTTCTCATCTCTTTCTGTTGAGGTAAATCTACTAATCTTCTTGTAGATTGTTAATTAATTATGTGAATTAAAATCGTGGTAAAATCGAATGCGAATTTAATTCGTAGCTTCCGCTGTGCATGATCGAATGTCTCGATCGGTGCTGTGAATCAGATCTGACGATCCAATTATAGATCGGATCCGGATTCGGGTTTCTGTATATCCAGCAGCACAGTATATCTCATAGCTAGCGGATATACACCATGCATAGTGCCCTTGAATGCTGATCTAAATAGGTAAGCTAAGCTAGATACCAATCGTCACGGCATGTTGATGAGCATGAAGTGAACCCTAAAGTTTTGTCGGTCACATAAAGATAACATAATTAATTATATGAACCTTTCCGTTGTAGAACTTAGATATTCATTAGCTTCTCCCAATTTACTAAGTACTTTGTACTTACCTCCTTTGCATGTTTCTTTTGTATGCATTGTGGGGTAAGAAGGTGAACATGTTGTCCATGAGCTCGTTGAGGATGATGTATGTTGATGATGATGCTGTGATGACGAAGTCTTATTTGTTGTTTCCTTTCTTTTCCATTGTATATATGTTGTACTAGGCATGTCGTCTAGCTTTTAATTTCAAGATAGTTGTTATACTTATATTTCTAAACTTTTGTGAGACAAGTTTGTAACTTTTGAAATTCGTATTTTTGTAAGGAATCGTTGTTGTAAGTTACCTCTTTCTACCTTTAGAATATTTGTAATCTATTCTTAGTAGCATTTATATTTTTACCCGAGTCTTTTTGGCTTCTGCTTGTTTTATTTTGATACGACAACGTAAAAGCTTGCGTATAAGATTACATTTATTTAATGTTATACGAAGAAAATCGTGCTTCGTCCATCATAATTCATATTTAAGAACATGATAACTACAACTGATGATTTTTTTTTTCTAACTTTTTAAATTTTTTTTTTCTTTTTGTAGAAAAGAAGCAAGTGATTTTAAGCCTGCAGAACAACCCATTAATAAAGCTTTGGATAGCGATTTAGGCACCGAAATAATACACAGAAATCATCCACATAACACTTTATAACCACACATTTTAACACTTAAAAAGAAAACAAAATAACACAAAAATTCTGGACCACACAAAACACAATTCGGGGGATGGCCGGTACCAAAATCCGGTGCCTAAATACTTTTCCTAAAGCTTTAGTGTGTAATTAGTACATTACTTGTCCTTTTTTGCATATGACAAACATGCTCAGGAAGTCGTTTTACACCGTTGGATTAAATGAAAGCAGAACGTTCGGCCCCGTTGGGTAATGATGAAATTCTTTCACAAATTCTACATGTATGCTTACACCCAAGATAATCTTGTGGTTGTGATTTATTCAAGTTTTTAATTTTTTTACAAGTGAAAAATATGTGGTGAGATGATGATGGTGTATAAATGGTGTGAGCAGGGAGTGAGAAAGAACCTATCACACCCCTAAATGAAAGCAGAACGTTCGGCTCAAATTCAGCAATGTTGTTACATGCAGATCGTGGTATTGAATATGTCAGGAAAGTGGATTTGTAAAATTATATCTTGATCATTGATGCACCTTGTCACATATAGCCAGAAAACTTGCTACAAGGCTTGCGACTCTAATAATATATTAAGTGTTCTTCCGCCACATAGTATATTACGATTTGTGATGTAAACTATGGTTTTCGAAATAAATTTTTAAAAACACCTCGTGATTCATTCAATCCCTTCTGAATTGAATTACGCATCGATCCAACATTCTGAACCGTCATACAGTTCAGCAATTAAATTATTCCAAATAAGGCATAATTTAAACATTATGTCTTTGACAGCAAACAGAAAATAAAAGCAAACCATCTTTCAACCATAACATAGATGGTATGAAACACATATATAAGTAATGTTGCTTCATACACATATTCAGAGACACCGTAGTGTAGCGTAGCGGGATTACTTATGACCTTCGAGTTATACAATTCAAAACGTAAAACGAATTAAGCTCTTTATTAAAGAAGGTCATCTTAATAAAAAATGTTAATCGGAGTATGAAGAGGTTCTGAGCAACTGTACAAGCCATTACCAATGGCAGTACAACGTCCACACTGATATTCCGTTATGCACGGATCAGGTTTACCCGGAAAACATACGTATTCGCAATCATAATTTTGCAATGCCCGAATGATCATTGGAGCTGCAATACAACCCTTGCCACCTGAAATCATAAAAATATTCAAGTTATTTTGGGTCTTCGTGAAGGTGGGCAAGGCCGGTCCTGTATATATTTGGGCCTTCGACGACTTCGCCGGAGGGGCCTTTTAGTTCGACTTTCTTTTTTTTTCATTTCGAAAACATACTTATAAAAGATTACTTCAAAATCGCGTTTTTAAAATCTGTATATACAAAATTTAAATTCATTGATTTTAGATATTTTTTCATATATTGTTATCGTTTACATTTAGGTTGCCGAAAGCTAAACACTCCTAGCTAAACGGATGCACCTATGAAATTCGAATTGATGCATCTGAATTATTATAAATTTGGCCCTATAATTTGGCTATTTCTCAATTCAAGTAAAAAAATTTAACACATTATAGTAGTGGGTCTATAATTTAGGCCTTTATCAATTTAAGTATAAAAAACAAATTAACACATTATATTAGGTCAGTTGGGATTGGATCTACACGAATATTTTCTTTTTGCGAAACATAAAATTTCAGGTGTAAAGCCCTGCACTTCGATCTCAGAAGCCCAAATGAGTCATAAATGTCCGGTCAACTGCTTAGACCGTCGTCCTCGCTTGGTCTAAAAGGGCTAACCCAAGTTGACAAGACCTTTATGTCTCACACTTATATGGAGGTGAGCATTTTACTACTTTTCCAATGTGGGACATTACATCAGGCCCCGGGACGTTTGGGCCTTCGGCCAACGCTACACTGCCTATGCATTGAGCCAGCCCTGAAGGTGGGGTTTGTTGGAAAAATTTACACAGATAAAGAATGAAACAAACTGAATGAAACTCCAAGACACGCAATAAGCGATGTATTTTAAGAGATGTTTCGTTTCTACAAAGTCACTTAAGGTTCACACGAAAATCACTCTTACAATACAATAGAAGTATTTGATTAAAACAATGACTTGTTTGAATCAAATCCGAGGAAACTCGGAAAATTCTGATTATGCTTTTGCACCCGGGGAACTCTATCGTAAAACACATCTTTTGCATCAATAAAACTATAAAGTTCTCCTCTTATTAAGTCTTAGGCCTTGTGTTTGTGTTTTCCAGTTTTCCTTCGTCCGATTGAGTAATATCATGCATTCACTCGTTCCTTCGTATATATATAATAACGTACTGGAATCTATCATACACCTATATCTATATCTGTACTTTAATTTATATATATATACATATACATGTTCACACATAAATATATATTTATAAAAACACACACACACATAGCTAGAGAAGCTTACTGTTGAGAAATAGTGTAACCAAAAGCATGATGGTGACCAGCTTAGGCATCTTCATGACTTGATCCAGCTGCATCGTTGTGAAATTTGATGGATTTTTTTGAAGTACTTTTTATGTTTTTCTTCCAATTTTTATGGGCATTAATTTATAGCACTCATTTACCCTTTTTTAACATTTAAGTTTTTCCCTTGTTCGGCTGTTGTCGCTAAAATTTCTATAGAAGTGTACAACATGGACTTATTCAAGTGTTTTGTGAAGGGCATATGGCACACACAACATGCATGTTTTATATCATAGTAATTTCCGATTATAAATAGATTTAAGGGTCCAAAAGGACACATATTAAACTTAATTAGGCATATAGGACATATATAAATCTTATTTGGTTATAAGGACATAAAATTAGTACATAGACCAAACTAACCTCAATTAATAAAAGAGAAGGCAGCGTTGATTAAATTAAAAAAAGCCGGCAAAAAAAAAGAAATCAGGCGCTGAAAGAGTTTTTTTGTTTTTTTTTTTTTTTCAGGTATAAAAAATCAGGCGCTGAAAGTTACTAACGTTGTTTTGTTTGTTTTTTATTTTTTATTTTTTATTTTTTATTTAAGGAAGGCGCTGAAATTTGGAGAAAAAACAAAAAAAATAAAAACTTTTAATCAATATTTTAAACGGTAATATCTTTTGCTTTAAAACCCCGATCATCGTAATTTTCCCATCATAATTCATATTTTTTAGTCTTTTTCCACTGAGAAAATAAAATATTCTCAATAATTTATTGTTGTCATGCATGACGTTTTACACTTCATCGGTGTATGCTGACGATGATCCACTTGCTAAATCTTTATCGTCGATTTCTAGGCCAATTATTTCTTTGTCATTTTTGTTGGAATTGATGCACCGTGTACAGCTATATTCCAATTTAGCTTTTGTAAAAGCTTGTTGTAGCATTCGACATAATTTGTCTTGATGCCAACTCATTGTTCGACCAATTCTGAATAATTTTTCAAATCGAAGAACCATTTCTGTATCTTTTGGTAATAATTTTTTGTAAGATTTTGAAATTATCAATATATGTGAATTTTGATAATTTACTTTGATCTTCGAATCATCGTTGATGTTGACCTCGATCGCGATGACCATCGTGATCGCGATGACCTCGTGATACTGAGAGGCGGCGTAATCTGATGACCATCCCGAAGCGTAGACACCGCGATGCAGTGACCACCCCGATGCAGTGACCTCTATGATGCAGAGACACCATGATACAGTGACCATCCTCAAAGCAGAGACACCGCGATGCACTAACTACCCCCGATGCAGACACGCTGCGATGCAAAGACATCGCGATGAAGTGACACCGCGATGCAGAGAGGCCGTGATACAGAGACACGGCGATGAAGTGACACCGCGATGCAGAGACGCCAAGATGCAGAGACACCTTGATGAAGTGACACCGCGATGCATTGACAACCGCGATGCAGTGACCACCCCTGATGCATAGACACCGCGATGCAGAGACACCGCGATGAAGTGACACCTCATTGCAGAGACACCGCGATGAAGTGACACGGTGATGAAGTGACACCGAGATGAAGAGACATGGCGATGAAGTGACACCGCGATGCAGAGACGCCATGATGCAAAGAACACCTCGATGAAGTAACACCACGATGCACCGACAACCGCGATGCAGTGACCACCCCCGATGCAGAGACACCGCGATGCAGTGACCATCCCCGATGCAGAGACACCACGATGAAATGACACCGCGATGCATTGACCACCCCAGGTCCATTGACTACCCCGATGCATTGACCACCGCGATGCAGTGACACCCCTGATGCAGAGACGCCGTGATGCAGAGACACCTCGATGAAGTGACACCACGATGCATTGACCACCCTAGATCCATTGACCACCGCGATGCAGTGGCCACCCCCGATGCAGAGATACCGTGTTGCAGTGACCACCCCCGATGCAGAGACACCGCGATGTAGAGACATCACGAAGCAGTGACCACCCTGATGCAGAGACACCGTGATGCTGTGACCACCCACGATGCAGTGACCACCCCCGATACAGAGACGCTTGCAGAGACGCCGTGATGTAGAGACACCTCGATGTAGAGACACCTCAAATGCAGTGACTATCGCGATGCATTGACTGTCCTCAATCTATTGACCACCGCGATGCAGTGGCCACCTTGATGCAGAGACACAGCGATGTAGTGACCACCCCCGATGCAGAGACACCGCGATGAAGTGACACCGCGATGCAGAGACACAGTGATGAAAATTGGGCAATTGAATCCAAACAGGAACCTCAGAGTTGGTATCCATACTAAAATAAAATAAAAACTCATGCATCCTTTTAAGCAAAAGAGACCCGTGATATCAACATTTTATGCAGTGACATCGGCAATCATATATGCATTGATATCGACATTTTATATAGTGAAATCGGCAATCATTTATGCGTTACATCAACAATTTATGCAGTGACATCGGCAATCAAATATGCATTGACATCAACATTTTAGGCAATCATTTATGCGTGACATCAACAATTTATGCAGTGACATCGGCAATCAAATATGCAGTGACATCAACATTTTATGTAGTGACATCGGCAATCATATATGCGTGACATCAACAATTTATGCAGTGACATCGGCAATCAAATATGTAGTGACATCAACATTTTATCTGCAGTGCAGTGCACATAACTGATAAAAGAGCCCGCATACACATCTGAAAGATACCACAAGGGTATCCAAAATCCTCTAAAATGCCTATGTCAATCCCAAGGTACATGAAGCCGGAAAATGATTCAAATAACCACCAACATTCAGCATAACAATAACAATACCCTAAGAGCATTGGGCAACAAGTGCATAATACAAAACGAAGGAAGTCGAGTAGCTAAATCAATTGTATGCTTCAAGAAGGTAAAAGTCGCCCTAGAAAGTTTTTGGATGAAGAAAAACTGTTCTGAATAAAGACCTAATGTGTTTTAAATCAGAAAAATCACGTTTTTAAATGCTTGGGCCTGAAGAAAACGAGGCATGCGCCTCCAACACTGTGTAATGGATAGCCTGACAAGTCTTCAGTAAATTGGCGATATCTTCATGTGTAGAACTCCGATTCAAGCGATTCAAGTTGCATTGGAAATCTATTTCCACCCTCTAGAACTCTTATGAAGACGTCCAATTCAGAAAATGGCTCCAAGGTGGATCAAAATGCAGATAAAGTGAAGGCAGGGCGAGAACGCCAAAGAATTTTGATCCGTTTTAACTCTTTAAGCTTCGGGGATCCTGTTACAAAAAAAAAAAAAAAAAAAAACTCAATAGCTTCGTCAATGTTTCCAAATTTTACAATGCCACTTATAACCTCATTATATGAGACAGTATCAAGGGCAAGCATTCTATGAGATAAGACAAGTGCTTGTTCAAGTCCATTGTTTCTTGCATGAGCTGCTGTAGTTAAATTCCATGAAACAACATCTCTACAAAAAATTTCATCAAATGTGCTCCTTGAATCTTGAACAGCTACACATTTTCCATACATGTCAACCGAGAAATTCACACAAAAATACTATCAAAGATGCCGATTTTTGCACCCTAAAAATGCATTGATTTTCGTAACTGCAACAAATTCAGTTGTCCACAAGGAGGTAAAACAATAGTTAATGATAAGAATTCAGTAAAAGATCAGACCATTGCAACTTGAGAAAACGCCTGGAGAGCTTTCTTGCAATGCCCAGAATGCACAAAACTAGTCATTAAAGAATGCCATGATCCTAAATTTAGTTCAGGAATTTCATCAAACATGTACGGAGCTTTATTAACTAGATGTTGAAATAAACTCATTTCAGTAACATCCAAATTTCATTATATCAAATTTTGACAAAACATATGCTGTCCATAAAATAGATGACCAAATGATGCGCACAAACTAGTCTTTTGATTTACTGCTCTTCGCACTTTTGGGAACCTTTTGTCAAAATAAAATTAATGAAATCATATCCCAATAGGTTTAGCAACAAAATAAAGGACGATGAGACATATCAAAGTCAAGACAAAACACGCAGTTCATATGGAGTAAAAAGAAAAACGGAAAAACAGAGAACAACTGCAGGTAGGAGGGGGTAACAGGGGAAGGATGGAGTTTTCCTCATCCAAAGAAGCGGTCATCTGAGTTCTTCAACGGTACTTAATGAAACCGATCCCCTTTGCATTGCTTCGGAAGCACCGTTTGCAGCACATCAGACCATACTTTCGGATGAGCCCATGAGAATTACGCAGCATTGTCGTCGATTTCCACCCATGGCGGCCCTGGTTCTTCTCCGGCATGATCCTCTCACCCGAAGCCACCTGTTGCGACTCTTGCTCCCACCCACAACAGCACCTGCTTCCGGCAAACTTCCTCAAACCGTGGTCATGGTCTGAATTCTTCTAGCAACCGGGGGCGAAATAGAAAAGGGGAGAAGTTTATCGGTGTCAGTCGTATTACCGAGGGTAATATAGGAAATTTAATGGTATTGTGTCTTTATAAAAAAAATAAGATTTAAGTATATCCTAAATGCCTATTAAGTGCTCAAACTAGTCCTTATAAACAAATATCCATAGATTCTTTTCTTACAAATATACAAAACTTTATCTTTCTTTGTGGAAAATCTTATGTAAATGTATACTCATGTTACATTATGTTTGTTAATAACTTATGTATTTCTAGACAAAGACAAAACTATGTTTCTTTTAGGCCGATCGAAAAACACTAATTAAACCAATCCATGTTTAGTCTATAATTCAACCGTTGCAACGGCAGGAACAACCGTCGAGGCAGATGTACTATCGGTCGGGAACTGAGTATCTCCTGTTGCAAAGCTACACTACAACTTCCAAGCTGCAAATAAAATAATCTATACAGACTACAATAACGATGTCACAATACTCGAACATATATAAAAGGAAGAACAACTGAGATGAAACAATTGTGTCTAATGTTGGGACGTAACCCCATAAATAACTAAAGGTGAAGAAACATTTGAAGTTGAAAAAATACATATGATGACTAGGAAAACGAGAAAGAAAAATAAACGTTATATCTTTAAGATTTTTGCAGTTTGAGTCAATAAACTCGATTTGTGAGTTTTAAAATTATTTTATCTTTTAATAAAACTGTTGTTTATTAGAAAAAAAACATCCTAATAGCGTAAAATCTATTGAGCATAATTAAAGTCTCCTATATACTGGCTCCTCAAACTCAGCTGACTCAAGGGTGTCATACTCTGAGATACATAAGCAAGATGTGGGTTTGACAACCCATAAAGAAAAATATAATCAAAAGAGAAATATGAAAATATCAGAGAAAAATTGTTGTAGTTCTCTGTTGAAGCATTATCACTTGAGTGATATGCTACACTACAGGGTTTTGTGTATTCCAACATTTATTAAGTACGGGGATATTTTCTATATTTTCAATGTTGTTAATGCTGAATTATCATCTTTCTAAAAGCTTAAACTGATGCATATTTAGATAATTTTTTATATATATTTGAACAAGTACCTTAGTTGTGGCTTTATATTAAAACGAGAGACTCAACACTTGAAACAATAACAATCACATAATAATATTTACAGAGAAATTTGAACTCATGACCTCTGACTCTACTATGAAGTTGAAGTATTATCTCTCTTAAAATCATAAACTGACGTGAAGGTAGATAATTAAGTCGATGGGGAGTAATCATTCATTTTTGCATGACTATTGGGCATGTGTGTGATATTTCAACTTTTTCACAATGTTGGAGTGAAAAAAAAGGCTACCTTTGTGACTTTCATAAAGAATCAATGCTATGATATAAAGATGAAAATGTATTGCTCAAAATTACATCTTTAGCAACAAAGGCTTTTGCAGTGCAACTTTAAAATCGTTTAACAACTTTAAATCATTGGATCACAGTAGTGAAAATGCTTTTTGAGAACTCTTTGTAAGATTTAGATTCAGTAAAACAATTTTTTTTTTTTTATTTGGGTGGAAATTTTTTGGTGACAACTTTGTATTCAAATTGATCAAACAAAATTCTTTTTTTTTTCCTTCTCTCTATCACCTTTATTGAACAAAAAGGAAAGAAAAAAAAAAGTATTCCAACAAATGATGTCTCGTAATCAAAAATCAATTAGTTTATATAATATTAAATTGATCGATTTAGAAATTAAAGTAATATATACGTTGTAGGTTTCCATTTTAGTTATTTTGGTACAAAGATAAATTAAATTAATATATAAATGAATAGGTACTATGCCCTAATAAACGGCCGACACATTAGGGTCGTTACTGACACAAAAATATATAGTGGAGTCTATCATTCTTCAAGATAATGTCAGATAAAGCCAAAATAAAGTATAATGAATATATGATTTGTAACGTCCCGTTTCCGGACACCGAATTCTTATTCGGAAAAGAAACGTTCGGCACGTATAAAATAAAAATAAATTCACTTTATACGTAACCCTCTACTACGTCGTATCAAGAATAAGCAAACGGAAGCAAAAGATTCGGGTATAAAAATCTCAAACATCCAAGAATAGAAAAAAGAAATCTAAAGGTGGAAATATAACTTATTACATTCAAGGAAAATACGATATCCCAAAGAAAGGTAATCTACTACACGCCTCCGAAAGACCAAAAAGTCTAAACCAACAATTACTAAAACAATCTAATAAATGAATAACAAAATAACTAAATCTAAAGTCTTCAATGAGGCGTCTTCAAACGTCATCATCGAACTCCTCCTCGTAAATTCATTATCAACTGTTTTGTTTTCTCATCCCCAAACACATGTAAAACATGCATTTGAGGTAAGTACAACGTACTTAATAAGAAAGAGAAGTTATGATAACAATTATAGTTTATAAAGAAAGGATAATTAAAAGTTCGATTGTTTATGTATGACCGACTCAATCTAGGGTTCATTTCATGTCCATCAACACGAATTGACTATACGCTTTACTTAACTTATCTATGTTACAACCGCACTCAAGGAGGCACTACGCGTATCCACTTTTGGGACACTCTTGGCAACATATTAGTGGATCACACCAATATCCACGGAGTCTAGAATAGGTAAACTCCGATAGTATGCGCACACCTCAGTGGTAGTCCCCGAACTTGTGGTTTTTTTGACCTACGGGCTCTTCCACCTTCAGAGGTAGCACACACATCGCGATATAGACTGGTGCCTATCCAAGAGAGACATGTTGTTTAGTCTTTTACTAATCAAGTACGTGTTTTATTAGAATGATTAACTAACCACCTAAGTGTTTTCAATTAATCTCCCTCACATTTACTACTCTCTTCCTAGACCGCTAAACATAGACAAGGCCTAGCAATTACACAGACATTGATGAATGCTAATTCATCAAAGCACAAGCCTATCATGCTCTTCCGACGGATCCGAACTTCAACTCCCTTTAAGAGTACATTCGGTGTTTTAACTGAACGAATCAGAAGCTCAATTCAGGCTTGTTTATGTTTATGAAATGTTCACGTATCACAAATTAAGGGTTTAAAACGATAATAACATGATTATGAAGCTCAAAACCAAGCTGAAACGATAAAACAGTATAAACTAGACAAAACAGGTCAAACGACCGTTTGACACCCTATGGACGCCCGTTCGTCATCGAACGCCCGTCCACTAACCCCAAACGCCCGTCCGTCAAAAACAGCTACATCCTGAATCGAAAGTCTAACCTCAAACGCCCGTCGCTTGTGTGCAAACGCCCGTCTGAAAGCATTATGTCGCAAACGCCCGTTTGCCTAATGCAAACGCCCGTCCGCCTGGGTTTTTCCCAAAACTCTAAAATCTTCGAAACGCGATTTCTGAACCGTTTCCAACCTAATTAACATCGATTGCAACTCAATAAAACGTAGAAAACATATCTAAACATCTATGATCCTTTGATCAATGAAAAACACATCTTCCTTGCATCTACGCATCTTAAAACATGATCTAAGCTTTACAAATCATAATCGAGATCATATAGGAGTCTCTTACCTAATTGCAAGCCAAAAACCAGATTCAAAAGCCTCTGAAAACTGCTGCAACTCCCAAAATCTGATGACCAAACGTTGCCCTTCTCACAACGGTCCCAAAGCTCTCGTCTGATCTGAAAACGGTTAAGCTTTGCTTCAAAATTCTGAAAAACTTACCAAGCCCTAACTCTTCCTCTTGGTTGCGCAGAGAAGAGGGACGTGAACTGATTTCTGAATTTGTGTTTAGGTTATGGGATTAATTTGAGTTAATTTCCCTTAAATACCGATTCCCAATTAATCATTTTTCCTTAATTGCCCTTACTTACCAAAAATCAGAAATTCCTTTTAATTAAATACACATACTTTGAAAATTACCCATATATAATTAATACAACACTTAACTCCAATAAAAGAAAAGAAATAATAATATTTCGTTTTCGCAAAATGACATGTCTGCCATTTCCCGAAAATCGGAATATTACATTCATCCCCCCTTAAAAGGAGTTTCGTCCTCGAAACTAGAACATACCTGGTAGATCAACAAACTCTTGGAATTCATTGATCATGTCATCTTCAACTTCCCCAGTTGCCTCCTCGGGTGAATGATTGCTCCACTGAACCAAAACCAATGGGATCATCCGTCTCTTAATCATCTTTTCCTTCCGGTCCAAAATCTTGATCGGTCTCTCATCATAAGCGAGATTGTCTTGTAAAATTTCCGGATCAATTGTAGTTTCAACATCATTCTTCGTCAGACACTTCATCAACATTGAGACGTGAAACACATTATGGACCCTTGACATGGATTCCGGTAACTGAAGCTTATAAGCCAACGGTCCAATCCTTTCCAGAATTTCAAACGGTCAGACATACCTTGGACTTAGCATTCCCTTTTGTCCAAAGCGTTTCACTCCCTTCATCGGTGAAGCTCGTAGATACACTCTATCACCGACTTCAAACTCAAGCGGTCTTCTTCCAACGCCCCGCCCAACTTTTTCACTGCCTTGAGCCGCTTTCGATTCTTCTAACCAACCGACCCTTTCCCTAGCTTGTTCAACCATTTCCGGCCCTGTGATCTGTCTTTCCCCGACTTCATCCCAAAACAACGGCGTTCGACATCTTCTCCCATACAATGCTTCAAACGGTGGCATGCCTATACTAGCATGGTAACTGTTGTTGTTGGCAAACTCTGCTACCGGTAGGTAATCATCCCATGATCCGCCTACTTCCAACACACAAGCTCTAAGCATGTCCTCAAGTGTTTGGATGGTCCTCTCAGATTGCCCATCTGTCTGAGGATGAAAGGCCGTACTCAAATCCAACTTGGTTCCAAAGGCTTCTTGTAAGCTCTTCCAAAAACGACTGACGAATCGACTATCTCGATCCGAGACTATCGAGATAGGAACTCCGTGAAGCTTCACTGTATTATCCAAGTATAGGGTGGTCATCGTTTTCAAAGACATATCAACCTTATATGGTAAGAAATGAGCGGATTTGGTCAGTCTATCCACAATCACCCAAATCGCATCATGACCACCTCTTGTCTTTGGTAATCCGGTGATGAAGTCCATCGTGATCTTATCCCATTTCCATTCGGGGATATCTAAAGGCTTAAGCATTCCTCCTGGTCTCCTATGCTCTGTCTTTACTTTTTGACAAATATCACATTCTGCCACGAACTTGGCTATCTCTACCTTCATCGAGGGCCACCAAAACTTCTCATTCAAGTCTCTGTACATCTTAGTAGCTCCTGGATGAACTGCAAAAGTAATCCTATGTGCCTCTTCCATAATTCTCTGCCTTAGGTCACCAACATTGGGTACACATAAACGATCCTGGTACCAAAGGTTCCCATTCTTATCTAATGCATAACCAACCGCAGGCTTCTCTCTAGCAACTCGCTTCAAATCAACTAAAACCGGATCTTCATCTTGCTTCTCCCGAATATCATCCATCAACTCCGATCTTGCTAACAACGGCGCCACAAACTGTCGATCCTCAATCTGATCAAATCTGCTGATTTCCAGCCCATCTAACCTTTCTGCCACATCTCCGACGCTTGAAACTGCAAATACTGGTTTCCTGCTTAGAGCGTCTGCCACTATATTGGCTTTGCCTGGATGGTACTGAATGTCCAAATCATAGTCCTTCACGAACTCTAACCATCTCCTCTGTCTCATGTTCAGATTCTCTTGAGTGAAGAAATACTTTAAACTCTTGTGGTCGGTGAAGATCCTTGCTTTAACTCCATACAAGTAGTGCCTCCAAGACTTTAAGGCAAACACTACTGCTGCCAACTCTAAGTCATGTGTCGGGTAGTTTTTCTCATGCACCTTCAACTGCCTAGATGCATAAGCAATCACTTTCCCTCCTTGCATCAACACACAACCTAAACCCTGCCCCGAAGCATCCGTGTAGACATCGTAGTTATCAAAAATCTTCGGAACTGCCAACACTGGGGCCGTAGTCAACCTATCCTTCAAGGTATGAAAAGCTGTATCACACTCGCTTGTCCATTCGAACTTCACATTCTTCTGTGTAAGCTTAGTGAGTGGAGTAGCTATCTTTGAAAAGTCTTGCACGAACTTCCTATAGTAGCCAGCCAAACCAAGAAAACTCCTTACTTCTGAAACTGTGGTAGGTTTTGGCCAATTCTTGACTGCCTCAATCTTTGCTGGATCTATTTGTATACCATCTCCAGAAACGACATGACCCAAGAAACTGACTTGGTTCAACCAAAAGTCACACTTAGAGAACTTAGCAAACAACTGGTTCTTCTTCAAGGTATCTAACACTATCCTTAAGTGTTCCTCATGTCCTTTCTCATCCTTAGAATATACTAGGATGTCGTCTATGAACACTATCACAAACGTATCCATGTATGGCATGAAAACTCGCTGCATCAAATCCATGAATACAGATGGAGCATTAGTGAGTCCAAAAGGCATGACCAAGAACTCATAATGTCCATACCTCGTACTAAAAGCCGTCTTCGGTATATCTGCTACGTTGATCTTCAACTGATGATAACCTGACCTCAGGTCAATCTTAGAGAATACCTTCTTGCCTTGCAACTAATTAAACAGATCATCTATCCTCGGTAAGGGGTACTTGTTCTTGATGGTAAGATTATTCAACACTCTGTAGTCGATACACATCCTCATGCTACCATCCTTCTTCTTCACGAACAAAACTGGGGCTCCCAAGGTGAAGTACTAAGCTGAATTATGCTCATCTCAAGCATATCCTTAAGTTGAGCTTTCAACTCTTTCAATTCAGCCGGTGCCATCCTATAGGGTGCCTTGGCAACTGGTGTCGCTCCCGGTATCAACTTGATCTCAAACTCGATTTCCCTATCCGGCATGTTTCCCGGTAACTCTTCCGGAAACACTTCGGGATACTCCCTCACTACAGGAGTTTCTTCAAGCTTGGGCTTCACTTGTTCCACATCCACTGCGTACAACAAGTAGCTTTCACAACCCTTCTGACAAGCTCTAATTGCCTTAATCGCTGAGATTATCGGATGTCGCTTCTTACTCGGCTTGTACACATTACCCTGATACGTCTTATCTGATTTCTCGGGTATCTTAAAAGTCACTTTCTTCTCTCGGCAATCCAAGTGAACATAATTCTCGGATAGCCAATCTATTCCAAGGATCACGTCAAAATCTGAAAAGTCTAAAATAGTGAAGTCACTCATCTATAAGGTCCAACTCGAACTTCCACCTGAGGTATCATCCTAGTTACCTTAGTTACCTTACCTAACGGTGTAGTTATCTCCAAGGTGTTTCTCAAAGGTTCCGAAGGTAAACTCAACTTCTTAGCTACTTTGGTCGACACAAAAGTGTTAGACGCTCCCGTATCAAACAAGGCTCTGACCACTAGGTTATCTAACATTATCGTACTTAAAAGGCATATTCATTCATTTGAATACAGTTACAACATGAGTAATCACGCTATAAAATATCTTAATAAATTGAATAAACAACAAGGTACCTGAGATAACATCATCCTATGGTTCTGCGTCCCTAGCATTAGCTGCAAAAACTCGAACTGGTTGGCTTGGGCCGTTTTTCCCGTTTCCTCGGCTCGTACTCCCTTTATTCCCCTTATTGGGACATTCCCTAGAAAAGTGTCCCGGTTCTCCCCAAAGGTAGCAACTATTCGTGTTCTGTCGGCACTCGCCTGAATGATTCTTATTGCACTTAGGACATAGGGGTGCACTGTTTGGGGCCTTTGTTTCCGTAGGAGCTGTCGTCTTCTTGACGCTCTGTTGTGGTGCTCCTCGATAATTACCTTGACTCGTCCCAAAGTTTCTTTTGTTACCAATCACTCTCAGGCCTTCTTCCCGAAGGTCTCAACCTCCAAGGCTTTATTCAAGAGCTCTCCCATGTTCCTTGTCAGAATCCCAACATGCCAGATCGAATTTCATAGGACAAACCTTCCTTGTAAAGGGCCATCTTTCTTTCTTCCGCTTTCATCAGCTCGGGATAGAACCGTCCCAACTCATTGAACCTGTTGGTGTACTGAGATACCGTCAAGTGATTACCCTGCTTGAGTTTCAAAAATTGACTTGCCTTATCCTCTTGTACTGTTGCCGGGAAGTACTCGTTGAAGAACATAGCTTTGAAAGCTTCCCAGTCTGTTACTTTGCCATTGCTACTCTGTATAGCATCTATCCAAGCTTCTGTCGCCCTCAAAAGAAAACTAACCGCTAGCTGTGCCATCTCAGTCTCGGGCACATGTACATTCCTGCATGCCTTTTCGAAGCTTCTTATCCATTCCTCAGCCTTTGAAGGTTCCGTATTCCCAAAAAAATCCTGAACTCTATTTCTCCTCAGTCTTGTATACCAATCAACTGGCGGCGCCTGCTCAAAAGCCGGTCTCAATGGTGGATAAACAGGTGGGTATCCAAAAGGTATCTGTTGCTGGTACTGGGGTTGTTGAGGGTAAGGTGGGATCACTTGAAGCTCAGTCTGGTAAGGATAATATCCCTATTGGTAATTCTGGTGGTGCTGTGGGGTCGGCTGAGGTTGCTGGAGACCGAAAGGTGGGTAACCAAAACCTTGATGATGGTCGACACGCGGTGAAAGTGGTACGGTAGGTCGAGGGGTATGACCTACAGGAGGTGGATAGAAGCTTTGCTGCTGTTGGTGAAACACTAGTGGTGAGGGGTGGCTCATTGCTGGAGGGTAAACGCTGACTGGTGGAGGGTAAAAGGATTGTTGGTGTTGGGGGTAACTTACCGGCGGCGGTACACAACCTACTGGAACATCGCTCACCAAAGAGAACTGAACCGAACTCCCCACATGCCATTGTGGAGGTTGCTCCTGATGAGGTCGTGGTGATAAACCCTGCTGAGACCTTGGTGTGGGTGTCGCCGTACGAGGTGGTGGTGATAAACTCCGCTGAGGTGGTGGAATCTGCCTCACAACACCGCCTCCTACGACCGGTGTTGAGCTTTCCCGTCGAACTCGGAAGTCTCTCTCGCACCCGCTCAGCCTCGTGAACACCATTCTCGATGATCAAAGAAAACGAGAACGTTACTAAAAGATCTAGAGAAACTTATCTTAAAGAAAGGAAGCCTAAAAGACGCTTTTTCTCTGATACCAACTATAACGTTCCGTTTCAAGACACCGAATTCTTATCCTGAAAAGAAACGTTCGGCACGTATAAAATAAAAATAAATTCACTTTATACGTAACCCTCTACTACGTCGTATCAAGAATAAGCAAACGGAAGCAAAAGATTCGGGTATAAAAATCTCAAACATCCAAGAATAGAAACAAGAAATCTAAAGGTGGAAATATAACTTATTACATTCAAGGAAATACGATATCCCAAAGAAAGGTAACGGTACTACACGTCTCGAAAGACCAAAAGTCTAAACCAACAGTACTAAAACAATCTAATAAATGAATAACAAAATAACTAAATGTAAAGTCTTCAATGAGGCGTCTTCAAACGTCATCATCGAACTCCTCTCAGTAACCATTATCAACTGTTTGTCTTCTCATCCCCAAACGCGCAAAAACATGCATTTGAGGTAAGTACAACGATTTAATAATAAAAAAAAGTTATGATAACAATTATAGTTTATAAAGAAAGGATAATTAAAAGTTTAGTTGTTTATGTATGACCGACTCAATCTAGGGTTCATTTCATGTCCATCAACACGAATTGACTATACGTTTCTACTTAACTTATCTATGTTACAACCGCACTCAAGGGCATTACGCGTATCCACTTTTGGGACACTCTTGGCAACATATTAGTGGATCACACCAATATCCACGGAGTCTAGAATAGGTAAACTCCGATAGTACGCACACCTCAGTGGAGTCCCTCGAACTTGTGGTTTTTTTGACCTACGGGTTCTTCCACCTTCAGAGGTAGCACGCACATCGCGATATGGACTGGTGCCTATCCAAGAGAGACATGTTGTTTAGTCTTTTACTAATCAAGTACGTGTTTTATTAGAATGATTAAATAACCACCTAAGTGTTTTCAATTAATCTCCCTCAAATTTACTACTCTCTTCCTAGACCGCTAAACATAGACAATGTCTAGCAATTACACAGACATTGATGAATGCTAATTCATCAAAGCACAAGCCTAGCATGCTCTTCCGACGGATCCGAACTTCAACTCCCTTTAAGAGTACATTCGGTGTTTTAACTAAACGAATCAGAAGCTCAATTCAGGCTTGTTTATGTTTATGAAATGTTCACGTATCACAAATTAAGGGTTTAAAACGATAATAACATGATTATGAAGCTCAAAACCAAGCTGAAACGATAAAACAGTATAAACTAGACAAAACAGGTCAAACGCCCGTTTGACACCCTATGGACGCCCGTTCGTCATCGAACGCCCGTCCACTAACCCCAGACGCCCGTCCATAAAAAACAAATACATCTCGAATCAAAGTCTTACCTCAAACGCCCGTCTCGCTTTGTGCAACGCCCGTCTGAAGCATTAGGTCGCAAACGCCCGCTTGCCTACTGCAAACGCCCGTCCGCCTGGGTTTTTCCCAAAACGCTAAAATTTTCGAAACGCGATTTACGAACCGAATCTAACCTAATTAACATCGATTGAAACTCGAGAAACGTAGAAAACATATCTAAACATCTCGTGATCCTTTGATCAACGAAAACACATCTTTCTTGCATCTACGCATCTTAAAACATGATCTAAGCTTTACAAATCATAATCGAGATCATAGGAAGAGTCTCTTACCTAATTGCAAGCCAAAACCAGATTCAAAAGCCTCTCAAAATCTACTTCAAACTCGATGCACCTAAACCTAACTCTTGAAACGGCGCCGTAAAGTCGACGACATTACCTAGGCTATACAGATCCTAACCGGCAAGCAGTACCGGGTCAAATTGTAGTGCTAGTCCGGTGAGTCAGTCGTATTCCTCGGGAAAACATGGTAATTCTTTTAAGTGGGGTTAAACACCAAGAAGCTATTATTAACTCGATCTAAGTCGCAGTTTATCATTTTTCCTCGGGTTAGATAGTTAGATCGATTAGATTAGTTAGTAATGTTAGAGTTAGATGTTAGTAAAACAGAAAATAAAACAAATAAATACTAATATAATATATATTTTTGGATCTAGCCAAGAATACGTTCTCGAATCAATATCTTTTAGTAGAAATAAATGAGATGCAGATCTTCCTTTATTCAAGGTGTAAATTATATATGAATCGGTGTACTCCTAAGCTAGACAACTCCTCCTCACACGAGCGTATGAAATCGCTATATGTCCATTGCATCACCCAAGGTCCACAATCATTACGGTTTTTCTCGAACAGTCCCGAGTACAAATCTACCTTTAGATAAAAGGAGTCATTCCGTCACAAACGGTCAATTTTATTTAAAAGGCTCCGGTTGTCAAAGCCGGACGATTCAACTTTCCGGTTTAAGTTTCAATTAAACGATGATTTAACATTATTACGATCTCGAGTACAAATGTCAATAAAATTTATCTTTCCCAAGACAAATCGCTTCGGTAGGAAATCGGGTTCCGTTGTCACGCTTTCACTCGCCAATTTTACCCTCCGGTCTTTCAATTTTAACGTTTCATTGCGCAGAAAAAAGAGATTCATCATAATTGATTTTAATCATTATTACCAGAGTCGATCATTCATTTTACCAAAAGATTAACTAATTCAGATTCATATCTTGGCTAGACATATTTTTAGTTATACATAGATATATATATCGATTCGTCAAAAATGTCATGGATTAAATGGTTGAAGTTTTCCATAATAGCCTTCATCACAAGATGACAAAATTCTATTACAACCAAATTTAGCCTTTCGATCCAAACACTTATCAAATTCTCACATATATATATAAATAGATATAATTATATAGAACAACAAAAAGTAAAACTCAATAAAATTACCCGTTTACTTGATCTAAGTTGTATTCTTGAAAATAGCAACCTTTCCAAAAGCATTTTCCTTCGATAATTTTCTTCTGAGCAATACAACATTACTACTATTATTTATCAAAACATATATACATACATAGATATATGTATATACGGGCCTAAAATAAAAAGACAAAAGAGAGGAAAAGAAAATCTAGATCATATACATATATATATATATATATATATATATATATATATATATATATATATATATATATATATATATGATCTTCAAAGAAATGGACGAGAGAAAGAGGTGAAGAAGAAGGGCAAATGTAATTGATCCCCGAATGTGCGCTTATATAGACCAAAATGAGGGGGCCGGACCGGTCCTCAAGGAGCCGGACCGGTCCGGGAGTCATGATCACAGTGACTCACCACATTCTGATCCTTCAAATTATATTTATTTGAATAAAACTTCTAAAATTCATATCTTGAGTTGTAGACCTCCAAAAATCATGATTCAAACGTCAAAATTAAGCTCTCGGAAAATTCTTCAACTTTCATGAAGGACTCTTCTTCAGAAAACGCCTTTTGATGGGCCATGCCCATTACGCGTCGCTTTATGACATTTTCCTTAATACAAATCAATTAGCCACTTGACCACCATTTGAGTTGTAGAAGTCCGATTGACTTGATTCAAAATCCATTGGAAAGCTTTCTTGAAGATATACAACTTTTATTAAGGAAACTTCTTCAGAAAATGTCGTTTTGATGAGCCATTCGTATGTCGATTCTTTTACGGGATTTCTACTAATCCGAATTGATTAGTCAATTGACCATAACTTGAGTTGTAGACCTCTAATTGACGTAATTCAAAGTGCGTTGGAAAGCTTATGTGAATATCTACAACTTTCATTAAGAAGTCATCCCCTGAAAATGCCTCTAAGCTGGGTCAAATTTCCGTCGAAAATATGTAACGATTTAAGTACTTAGAAAATTTGCTCCGTTGAACTTATAAACTTGTGGCACCTTCTTCTAACCCTCTAAACACATCTTTTAGACTCAAAACATGTCGTTACGTGGAATCTTGGTCAATATATAATCCTCGCAATGAACCACCAAAATACCAAACGTAAATCCGACATTTACACTCGAAGTTACTAAACCGATACAAAAACTAATAAAAATACTTATAAAAATTCGATAATTTATATAATAACTACTACTTATACATTTGAATAAAACTAAGGAATTTTGACTTGATTTGATACAATAATGCTCAAAATGGTATCAATATTGGGGTAAAATGTCGTAATAATGATCATAAATTTATCTCTCATCACAACCCCCTACTTAGCTTTTGGTCGTCCTCGATCAAAACAAGCGATAAAACAAAATGAATAAGAGATAAATTCATGAAGATAGAAGGTATAAGAAACAACCAGATGTTGCGACCGTATAGAATTACAACCAGGCGTTAACCTCAATATAAATGTATAACAGAGTGTGTGTGTGACAAGCCTTTTCAATTTCCACTATCCTCTCTTGAATAAATCAAGCAAAACACACAAATATCCATTCAGACAAATTTCTAATGACTTTCCTAGGTATAAGCGATAGATTCCCACACAAAGTTCTTCCGAGCACTTATTAGGATAATCCCTAAAGCATATCATTCAATTTATACTGGGATAGTCGTAAGATAGCTAAGTTTTCAACCACGCTTAAATTTTTTTTTTTTTTTGATGAACTTAATTTCACATGTGTAGCATATGCCTTCATTCCCAAAGAATAGGACGTTTATTCGTGATAACACCCTAGTGGACTACTATCATCAGCAATGGGAGCTTTTAAACCTCATAGTGATATAGGACGCTTTAGTGATAACGCCTCACTGCACTCAAATCATTGGTAGCTACAACCGACATATATATAGTTCATCTCTTTCTTTTTTTTTTTTTTTTTTCATAAACTTAACTTATATCCTTTCTATCACATTCAAACCTTCAGATATTCACATGACACGCTCAAAAATTAGGTACTAAGTTACTGCTATTTCTCTAGAATAACCACTAGATCTTTGAATGGATACAGCTTTAAAATTTTCGCTTCAATATCAAAGGCTTACGTGAACAATGAATTCATGTTACACAAATATATTTGGAATTACCATGCACTTACGGTTCACATTGGTTATACACATCCAAATTGATCATTATATCTTCAAATCCATGAAATATATACCTTATACAATTTATTTTAATCAACTAAATAATGCTCGAAAAAAATCGAAAACTAAGGGATTTATTGATACAAAATAAACATTAATGCCATTCTTTAGACCAACGACTCCACTCCCACTTACGAACTTACATTGTCCTCAATGTAAAGTGAGTGTAAATAAGTTGTTGGGAAAGCAATGGTGCACAAAAACAAGTCAAAACAAATACTCGGATGATAAAAAAGGGTGGGTGGGTGGGTCAAAGTTATGACCGTTGTGTGTGCAAATAAAATAAAAGTATGTGAGTGTGACAATGTAATGCAAAAGGGTAGATAAACACACCACATAAACTTTTATTGATTTAAAACACACAATATTCCACAGTAGTTGAACTAATACATGTCACACATTATTTTTGAAATTTAAAACAGACTAGATCATGATATGAAATATGTGACAAGTATTAACTCTGAGTCTTTTATACCCAGATCCTCAAGGGTTATTTCAAATTGTGCTAACAACCTAAGTCTAAAAATGATGCATTTGAATTTTCTCTTTTTTCCATCAGGATTTTCGGATAACCACCTAATCATTCCCTTTATAATGACATTCAAACATTCATCCTAAGACTTGGTGAAACAAAATGAAAATCAATCCTAAGTATTAGCAAAGTATCATCCAAAGTATGAGTAATTATTATATTTAACATTTTTTTCGGGCTGCCTCCCGGTAGCGCTTTTGGTTAACGTCGTTCGCTCGACCAAAATGATAAGGATTAACTAATATAATATACTAAATAAAACGGGATACTTCTAACAATTACTCACAAAAGCACGTAACAATTAAGCACATAATCCACTAAAAATAGATGCTTAAGGAGTAAAAAGGAAGGATAGTACCCGTCATTGACTACATTTATAGTCTATAGCCGACTTTACCGTGCTTCCGCTTTTCTAATGTAATCGTGGTGGGTCATCCTCACGATCGCATCCGTCTTTTTATCAATATCGCTTTCCAACATATGTTAGACGAATGCCGTCGAATCCAACGGTTCTTGACCTTTTCCTTTGATTTTCGAGCTTTGGGTTTACGAGCTTTCACATTATTACTGGAGTCATCTTCTTCAGTTACCTGTGTGTTAGTACGATCCACAACAAGAGAACACAAAGTGTCTACACAAGAACTAGATTCTAGTGTAATGTATGGATATTTCAATGAATTGTAAATGTTGAAGACAACGCTCTCATGATTAACTCCCAAACTAAACTCTCCCTTACAAACATCGATGAAAGGGATATTAATATTTAAGTGCCGAAAAGTGTCAAGAAAACATGCATACTTATTATCCAACTTCATCTTTTTCATTTCATTTCTCGGGGAATGGGGGAGTAATTCAAGATCAGTAGGGTTAGAATGAATACCTCCCTTACCCTTGTCGTTAGACGAAGATGGTAAAGCTTCCTTGAATGATTGTACCTTTTGAAGACATAGTGTGTCATCATTCAGTACCTTTTTCTTCAAAATATGCAGTGGATGTGGTGATGCCTTTCCAGGTTGAACCGATGTGAATTTAGGTTGAGCCGGATAAAGTTCGGTTTGAATTGGCCCTTCCAAACTTGATTCATTCTCAACATGATCATTGGTCAAGGTCCTACTCATTCTTGGATTTTTCAATATTCTAGGAATCTTGACCCATTCCTCATTTTCAGGTTCAATATATCTGTTCTGTCTTAAGAAATCTTCAATAATGTCCTCTTCCTCTTTAGATTCCATGTTTTTCTCATATTTACCATCTAAATCATTCTCTACTTCATTATTCCCGAATTTTTCTAATCCATTACTTCCACAGATCCTTCCACTTCTGGTAATAACAGCATTTACCCCACTCAGATTTCTTTCGATATTACTTGGCAATCCTTCTGAGGGTTTACTGCTTTTACGCTCTACTTCTACTCAAGTGATATTCCAGATTCCTCAATGAAGCTTCTATAATTCTCATTCTGGTATCATGTCTACTCATAGATGTTTTCAACGTACTCATATCCTTAGTGACTGTTCCTATAGAAGTTATCATAATTTCCATATTTTGAGCTTGAGTAGATATCATACCTATCAGATTTTCCATTAATTTCTCCCATTTATCAACTCCTTCAGGTTGAGTTGAACTTTGGGTGACTGGTATGTTTTGAGTGGTATGTTGTGGATACGTTCTAGGTAATGATTGTAGATTCCGATTCGAGGTATCTCCTTGATAACCTTGATATGGATTCTTATATTGAACTGGATACAGCGGTTGTCCTTGCTTACTAGGGGTTTCAGACCAATGAAAAGTAGGGTGATCTCTTCTAAAAGCATTAAACGAGTTTGAATACGCATTGTTCAAATTCCTATCTTCGTTGTAAAAAAACTCACCTTTTCCTTGAATATCCTTTTGGTTCTTCCATCCCTAATGACACATTATCATGATTTGAGTAGTCATTTGTTTTACTATTTGCCGAACTCAGGTTCTTATTCTGTTGTAAACCATCAAATTTCCTACTCAAATTCTCCAAGTGTGCTAGAACTTCTGCATTCGATGTACATTCTCCTGCAAAGGCTACTTTTCTTGTGCTAGAACCGGTTTCCCACATTCGATTATTTTTGGAAATCTTTTCTATAGCATCGTAAACTATTTGGGCTTCACTCATTATTAACGAACCACCACATGCATAATCTACATCTGCACGTGAGTCTTTCCTTAATTTACTTACGCTGAAAAGTTGGATTTGCATATCTAAGGAATAACCATGATCGACAAAGCTCTTAATAACTTTTAAATCTTTCCCAAGCATTCCCAAACATTTCTTGAGATCCTTGTTTAAAGTTAGCAATCTCGACTATTAATTCCAATTTTCTACCAGGAGTAAAATACGCTTTAAAAACTCGGTTTGAATATCCTCCCAACTAGTCAATGAATGATGTGGAAGTGATGAAACCAATCTCGTGCTCTTCCTTTTAAAGAAAAAGGAAACATAGACATCCTCGTTAATTCCCGATGAGCACCATGACTTTTGGTCAGATTACACAATTCTTCGAAAAGATAGAGGTGATGATGTGGATCCTCATCATCTTCTCCTAGAAATTGGGCTCTTGTGTCAATTAAACCAAAAGATGAGATTTTATTTCAAATTATTTGCTCCTTTATTGGGTAAACGAATTGGATTATTAATCTGTACCTTCTACGGTCCGATCACATATAGGTCTCGGGTTAAAATTTGGTTTCGATTATTACGATTATGCTTATTCCGATTCTCGATTATTTCTATTATTCTCGATTCGTTATTAGGTTGAGGTAAATTTCGATTAAGGTTTTGGCCATACCTTGAGCATGAGCAATCCCTTGTTCGTGTGTTTCACCAACGGTTTCGCCATTTTCGTAATCGATTTGACAATTCTTGTGGAATAGAAAATAACACAAAATCGATAAAAAACCACATTTTTTTTTCTCCTCGTAATTACCGAAGCCACTCGATATTTACCGAGTAGTTTTTTTTTTTTTTTTTTTTTCTTTTTTCTCTCTCTCTCTCGGTAATTACCAAGCCACTCGGTATTTATCGAGTATTTTTATAAAAATTGATATCTTACCAAATAGGTAGGTACCAATGAAAATAAAAATACAAATGAGATTGAGAAATGTATTGACTTATATCCTCATTTTATTATGACCATGCTTACTTTCTACTATCGAAAATAGAAAATAACTCGAATTTGGTAGAAGAAAAAATTGGTAACTAAAAGAAGGTAGATACCAACGGAAAAATAAAAAGAAATGTGATAAGAAGAGTGTTGACTTATCCTAGAATTTTGAGCTAATACAAGTAGTAACGCCTAGACACAAAGAAAGAAATTAGCGACGTTTTCCCCGGCAACGGCGCCAAAATGCTGACAGACCTAAACCTAACCTTGGAAACGGCGCCAGAAAGCTGACGGACATTACCTAGGCTATACAGATCCTAACCGGCAAAGATGTACCGGGTCAAATTGTAGTGCTAGTCCGGTGAGTCAGTCGTATTCCTCAGGGAAAACATGGTAATTCTTTTAAGTGGGGTTAAACACCAAGAAGCTATTATTAACTCGATCTAAGTCGCAGGTTTATCATTTTTCCTCGGGTTAGATAGTTAGATCAGTTAGATTAGTTAGTAATGTTAGAGTTAGATGTTAGTAAAAGCAGTAAAATAAAACAAATAAATACTAATATAATATATATTTTTGGATCTAGCCAAGAATACGTTCATCGAATCAATATCTTTTAGTAGAAATAAATGAGATGATCTTCCTTTATTCAAGGTGTAAATTATATATGAATCGGTGTACTCTAAGCTAGACAACTCCTCACACGAAATGTATGAAATCGTCATATGTCCATTGCATCACCCAAGGTCCACAATCATTACGGTTTTTCCGAACAGCAGGTCGAGTACAAATCTACCTTTAGATAAAAGGAGTCATTCCGTTCACAAACGGTCAATTTTATTTAAAAGGCTCCGGTTGTCAAAGCCGGACGATTCAACTTTCCGGTTTAAGTTTCAATTAAACGATGATTTAACATTATTACGATCTCGAGTACAAATGTCAATAAAATTTATCTTTCCCAAGACAAATCGCCCGGGTAGGAAATCGGTTCCGTTGTCACGTTTTCACTCGCCAATTTTACCCTCCGGTCTTTCAATTTTAACGTTTCATTAAGCGCAGAAAGAAAGAGATTCATCATAATTGATTTTAATCATTATTACCAGAGTCGATCATTCATTTTACCAAAAGATTAACTAATTCAGATTCATATCTTGGCTAGACATATTTTTAGTTATACATAGATATATATATCGATTCATTAAAATGTCATGGATTAAATGGTTTGAAGTTTTCCATAATAGCCTTCATCAAGATGACAAAATTCTATTACAACCAAATTTAGCCTTTCGATCCAAACACTTATCAAATTCTCACATATATATATAAATAGATATAATTATATAGAACAACAAAAAGTAAAACTCAATAAAATTACCCGTTTACTTCAGATCTAAGTTGTATTCTTGAAAATAGCAACCTTTCCAAAAGCATTTTCCTTCGATAATTTTCTTGAGCAATACAACATTACTACTATTATTTATCAAAACATATATACATACATAGACATATGTATATACGGGCCCGAAAATAAAAAAGACAAAAGAGAGGAAAAAGAAAATCTAGATCATATACATATATATATATATATATATATATATATATATATATGATCTTCAAAGAAATGGACGAGAGAAAGAGGTGAAGAAGAAAGGGGCAAATTGTAATTGATCCTCGAATGCTGCGCTTATATAGACCAAAATGAGGGGGCCGGACTGGTCCTGAAGGAGCCGGACCGGTCCGGGAGTCATGATCACAGTGACTCACCACATTCTGATCCTTCAAATTATATTTATTTGAATAAAACTTCTAAAATTCATATCTTGAGTTGTATACCTCCAAAAATCATGATTCAAACGTCAAAATTAAGCTCTCGGAAAATTCTTCAACTTTCATGAAGGACTCTTCTTCAGAAAACGCCTTTTTGATGGGCCATGCCCATTACGCGTCGTTTTGCGACATTTTCCTTAATACAAATCAATTAGCCACTTGACCACCATTTGAGTTGTAGAAGTCCGATTGACTTGATTCAAAATCCATTGGAAAGCTTTCTTGAAGATATACAACTTTTATTAAGGAAACTTCTTCAGAAAATGTCGTTTTGATGAGCCATTCGTATGTCGATTCTTTTACGGGATTTCTACTAATCCGAATTGATTAGTCAATTGACCATAACTTGAGTTGTAGACCTCTAATTGACGTAATTCAAAGTGCGTTGGAAAGCTTATGTGAATATCTACAACTTTCATTAAGAAGTCATCCCCTGAAAATGCCTCTAAGCTGGGTCAAATTTCCGTCGAAAATATGTAACGATTTAAGTACTTAGAAAATTTGCTCCGTTGAACTTATAAACTTGTGGCACCTTCTTCTAACCCTCTAAACACATCTTTTAGACTCAAAACATGTCGTTACGTGGAATCTTGGTCAATATATAATCCTGCAATGAACCACCAAAATACCAAACGTAAATCCGACACGACACTCCGGTTACTAAACCGATACAAAAACTAATAAAAATACTTATAAAAATTCGATAATTTATATAATAACTACTACTTATACATTTGAATAAAACTAAGGAATTTTGACTTGATTTGATACAATAATGCTCAAAATGGTATCAATATTGGGGTAAAATGTCGTAATAATGATCATAAATTTATCTCTCATCAAACTCCCAAAATCTGATGACCAAACGTTGCCCTTCTCACAACGGTCCCAAAGCTCTCGTCTGATCTGAAAACGTTTAAGCTTTGCTTCAAAATTCTGAAAAACTAACCAAGCCCTAACTCTTCCTCTTGGTTGCGCAGAGAAGAGGGACGTGAACTGATTTCTGAATTTGTGTTTAGGTTATGGGATTAATCTGAGTTAATTTCCCTTAAATACCAATTCCCAATTAATCATTTTTCCTTAATTGCCCTTACTTACCAAAAATCAGAAATTCCTTTTAATTAAATACACATACTTCGAAAATTACCCATATATAATTAATACAACACTTAACTCCAATAAAAGAAAAGAAATAATAATATTTCGCTTTAAAATGACATCTGCTCGCCATTCCCGAAAATCGAATATTACATGATTACATATATTGTGGCCAATATGTATGAGGGACATGATATGTATAAAAATGTGCTCTAGAAAAAATGTTTATCTTTCAAAAATGTTTAGAAAACTATCAACAACAAAACAAGTTTATCTATCGGCTTCGAGCTAAGATTCAAATAAGCTTTAAAAAATCGAGCCTAACTTGAGTTTCATATCGAACTTTTTGAACGGATTAGATTCAAATCTTGTTTTGAGTGTAATGGTACAGTAAAACACCTGCCAATGGACGATCCTTACTGCTACCATGTACTAGCTAGTTTAGTTCTCTAAAGCCAAATGTATCACGATTGACTGCCAAAAGGATGATCACCGAAGCTCGTAGGGTTGAGGGTGATCCAATCACTGCAGGAGTGAGTCGAGTGACTACCAAAGAAAGACAACCAAGAAATACGAGAGAGAGAGGGTGTGCCAACTTCCATGTTTGCATTGCCTATTCACAATCAAAGAGTGCACGTAGAACAGATTCATTATTAGATTTACACAATTGACTGACATATATAAAACAACATTATACTTCATAATATAACTCACATATGTACCAATTTCACTCAGAGACAGAAACAGATCCTCAGAGTTAACGATAGGGTCTTCAGACCCCGCACAACAACACCAAATATAACACTAATTTAAAAACAATGCGTGAACCAGTTGAAAAAAGACATAGTCTTTATATATATATATAACTTTATATCATGTGACATGATGATAATAATAATATAAATAAAGAATCAATTTATATTATTTAAGTGTCATTGTACCTTCCTAGGTGTTATAGTATCATGCAATGTTGATTAAAAGGATATCAAAAGCATAATACTAGGCAATTAAGTTGATTAAGGCATGTGCATTCCTATCAATGTTGATGTATTTACTGACATGTTATGATTAAAACATGTAACTACATATCATGATGGTACTTGAGCTAAAGACACGAGAGATGTGGAAGATATTTTCAACAAAAAAGTTGTTTTTCCTAAGATGTAATTCTTATTCTATTAGTGGGATATTTTCAAATATGTAATTATATATTTGGAATGAAATATTGTAACGATCCGTTCCTAGCCTACAGGCACATTGGAAAAAAAAACCGTCAGGCACGTGTTCAACATGTGAAAAACCAAAGTCTTATATATATATATATATATATATATATATATATATAAACTATTGAACAAGCCGGGCGCCTGCAGCAAGAGCCATTACCTCTGAAAGACTTCTCAAAATCAATGAATTTAAGGCTACTTACTGAAATTTCGACCTAATATTATATATATAATGTATTTATATGAACAATGAATGTATTACCTTAATTTAAGAAGACTTTAAGATACTGTATACGTGAGACTTTTTTTAATCTTGCAAGCTACAATAATTTTTGTTTTTTAAACTAGACTGTGAACCAAAATAAGTAGGTTTTTTTTTGCCAAACCCATAACTATCACACGCAGCCTTTTTGTTTTATTTTTTTTTATATATGTTTTGCATCTGTTTTTTTACGAAGACGAGGCTTAAATTTTTTTGAATGAATAATTCAAAAGAATACAAAAATAATTTAATTAAAAGAATAGACAATAAGAAATCTTATTTGGTTATAAGCGACACAAATTAGATAGATGAATAAAATACCCTTAATGATGCAAATGCTTATTCTTTTTTATTTTATTTTATTTGGTTAAAAGAGGCGCTGTTCCTCTTCTCAAAAAAAAAGAAAGAAAAAAGAGACGCTGTTGTTTTATTTTTTCCCCTGGACGTGAAACTTCTTCCTTTTCTTTTTCTTTTTTCTTTTCCCTCCTGTACATGGAAGGTTTTTTTTTTTATTTTTTTTTTCTGTATTTTTCGTGAAAGTATTTTTTTTTTTTTTTTTTTTTTTTTTTTTACCACCGCGATTCAATTACCTCCGCGATTCAATGACCAGTGCGATTCAGTGACCACCCGATGCATTGTCCACCGCGATGCATTGACTACCACGATGCATTGACCATCCCGATGCATTGACCACCGCGATGAAGTGACACCGCGATGAAGTGACACCGCATTGACCACCGCGATGAATTCACCACCCTATGCAACAACCACCGTGAAGCAGTTACCACCCCGATGCATTGACCAACGCGATGCAGTGACCATCAGGATGGAATGACCATCACGATTCGATGACATGCGAAGATGTTGTGACATGTGACGAAGTGAGACACCGCGATGAAGTAACACCACATTGCAGAGACACCGCATTGTAGTGACCATCGCGATGCAGAGACACCGCGATGAAGTGACACCGCGATGCAAAGACACGACGATAAAGTGACACCGCGATGCAGTTTCTTTTTCTGGACGAAAAAAGTTATTATTTTTTATTCTGGATGTAAAAAGATTTTTTTTTTATTTTTTGGACGCAAAAAAAAATGTTTTTTTTCTAGACAGTGAAAATTTATTTTTTCTTTTTTATTGACCACCATGATACATTGACCACCGTGATGCAATGATCACCCCGTTGTACTGATTACCACGATTAAGTGACACCGTGATACAGTGACCACCGCGATGCACTAACAACCGCGATGCATTGACCACCACGATGAAGTGACCACCGCGATGTAGAGAAACTGTGATGCTCTAACAACCGCGATGCATTGACCACCGCGATATAGTGATCACCCCGATGTACTGACCACCCCGATAGATTGACCACCGCGATGTAGTTATCACCCCTGATGCAGATACACCATAATGCAGTGACCACCCCCGATACAGAGACGCCGCGATGCAGAGACACCTCCAATGCAGTGATCATTGCGATGCATTGACCACCCTCAATCTATTAACCACCGCAATACAGTGGCCACCCCGATGCAGAGACACCTCGATGCAGTGAGCACCCCCGATACAGAGACACCGCGATGTAGTGACCACCTCCGATGCAGTGACCACCCCGATGTAGAGGACACCGCGATGCAGTGACCACCCCCGATGCAGAGACACCTCAATACAGTGACCACCCCCGATGCAGTTACCACCCCGATGCAGAAACACCTCGATGCAGTGACCACCCCCGATGCAGAGACACCTCGATGCAGTGACCACCCCCGATACAGAGAAGCCATGATGCAAAGACACCTCGATCTCGAGACACCTCTGATGCAGTGACCATCGCGATGCATTGACCACCCTTAATCTATTGACCACCGCGATACAGTGGCCACCGCGATGCAGAGACATCGCGATGTAGTAGCCACCCCCGATGCAGTGGCTACCCCCGATGCAGAGACACCGCGATGCAGTGACCACCCCCGATGAAGTGATATTGCGTTTCAGAGACATCGCAATGTTATAACATTTGAAGATGCAGAGACATCTCGATTAAGAGACACCGCGATGTTATAACATTTGACGATGCAGAGACACCGCGATGCAGAGACACCGCTATGCAGAGACACCACGATAAAGTGACACTGCGATGCAGAGACACCACGATATAGTAACATCGCGATGCAGTGACCACCCCCGGTGCAGAGACACCGCGATTAAGAGACACCGCTATGCAGAGACACTGTAATGTAGAGACACCGCATTGCAGAGACACCGCGATGTTATGACATTTGACAATGCAGAGACACCGCGATGCAGAGACATCACGATGAAGTGACACCGCGATGCAGAGACACCGTGATGCAGAGACACGACGATGAAGTGACATTTGATGATCCGACAACGCGATGACATTTGATATTTTTCCGACTTAATTTCAAAAAATCGATTTTTTTTCTTCATAAAATTGACTTCAAACGGCTATATCGCGGTTGACCCAAAAATGGTACACCCAACAACCATAGACAATGACATTAGCAACGATTTATGCAGTGACAAGAACATTCGCAACAATTTAAGCAGTGACATTTGACTTTTGCTCATACAACATTATTTCTGAAAATCAAAATTTTCTTCGCAAAATCGACGCGATGTAGTGACATGTGACGATGTAGAGACATCGCGATGTTATGACATTTGACAATGCAGAGACACCGCGATGAAATGACACCGCATTGCAGAGACACCGCGATACAGAGACACGGCGATGAAGTGACACCGCGATGCAAAGACACCGTGATGAAGTGACACCGTGATGTAGTGACATTTGATTATCCGACACCGCGATGACATTTGATATTTTTCCGACTTAATTTCAGAAAATCGATTTCTTTTCTTCATAAAATTGACTTCAAACGGCTATATCTTTTTATATAAAACTATGATCAAGATAATTCTTTCACTCTAGTTTATTTTTTTTTCGTCCTCTTTATTATGATATCTCATTTTATGAAGTGACGTTTTATGCAGTGACACTCAATGACACCAACATTTTCTGAAGTGACACCCAATGACACCAACATTTTATTCCAAATCATACTCAAACCCACTATCAAATTCATGTCACTGCACCAATTTTCTTCCAAGACTTCAATATCATTTTCAGCAAATTTTCATGAAACCAAATTAAATCCAAGAACAATTTTTTGATTTTGTCCCAAGATAAACCCATACAGACAAATTTCTTGCTATATGGACATAGGGAAAAATCAAGATTTTCTGTGAAAAAAAACAAAAGTCAGCCGCGGATTATAACTGCAGTGATAACAATGTCACTCCATCAATTTTATTCCAAATCATACACAAACCCACCATCAAATTCATGTCACTGCACCAATTTTCTTCCAAATCAAATTCAAATTTATTGGATTAGTGGTCCATGGATATGAAAGTATTCAACCTCCAAACATGCTTAAACAATAGATGAAAAGCAAAAGAATGCACTAGAAGCATTAATTCACAAGATTTTCATCCAGAACGACATTTGAATCCACTCCGAAAAAACACCAAGCATGTGAATGTACCTCTACTAGCTAAGTTTCAGCTCACGACAAATATATATATACAACAATCACGCCTAATTTTCAGCTCAAGTTGACGCCTTATTTGCTTAGAATCATCTGCTGCTAATTGCTCATACTTGGTGCTCGAATTCTTCTCATAATTTTCTGTCAATATAGCTGCTCCAAATTACTCATGAACACAACTTGTTCTTGCTGCGTATTGTTGTCAAATTTTCAGCTTTAATCCATCTCATTTTAAAGCTCACGACATATATATAATATATATATATATATATATATATATATATATATATATATGTGTTTGGTTGTACTAAGTAAAAGAAAGACAATGAAATTGTCTTAAAAGACTACCTGGGTCGTACCAAGTTTCTATCCTCTACACGCCTAGGAATGGTTAACAAGTCTCCAACAAAATCGTGGACAAGTGTGGGTGAAAATCGTGAATTTGAGATCGGGAAAAAGGTGTAAATCAAACAACCAAAACCGATGCATATATAGCAACATCAAACAACACCAAAAGCAAATCAAGTAAATATATAACAGCCAAAATTTAAAAGGACACCACCCTTAGAAATCATTAAGAACTTCATCTAGTGTAATTGGTCTTCTGCTTTGAAAATTAAAACAATGGCATTTCTCTTCAACCGTATCATGAGCCAGCAAACCATTTTACTCTGTACTGCCACCCAAAGCCAAGCAAAGCTGCTGCATCATGATCGAATAAAACATGGGAATGGTTAACAAGTCTTCAACAAAATCGTGGACAGAGTGTGGGTGAAAATCGTGAATTTGAGATCGGGAAAAAGGTGTTTTGGGTCGATTTTATGGTTTTGTGCGCGAAAATTCGCAGCAGAAATTCAATCAAATTGGACGCCATTTTGGTCGCTATTTTTTTTTGCAAAGGATTCAAAGCAATGCTTGACGGAGGCACTAGTAGGATGTCTTCACATTAACCGAAAGCAAAGATTCAGAGTTTCGAACAGAATCGGTAATATAATTAGCAGGTGGAGGCTTTTCTGGTGGGTTCGAGAGGTGGAGGGACGGGTGAAGGATTGCCGGAGGCCCGGAAGGGGAAGGTCGAGCTGCCATGGCCGAGAGATTTAGAGTTAGAAATGATTTTCCTCATTTGTAACAAAAAGGGTAATTTAGGAATGTAAGAAAAAATGTGTCCTTATAAACAAATAAGATTTAAGGGTGTCATAAATGCCTATTAAGTATTCAAATTAGTCATTATAAACAAATATCCAAATTTTTTTTTTGGCCCCGAGCCTAAATTTGGACAGGGACGCCCCTGGAACAAGCATAAACTCAGAGTCTCACGTCATAATATCCATTGAACTGAAAATTAGCTACATATATGCTAGTAATGTAAAACAACCATCCAATTAAGTACTCTCATAAAAGGCTAAGAAGGCTAAGAACCGGGAACGCAACCTCTGACATAAACCGACAAGACTAAAGTAAATGCCCTAAAGACATGGGAAATTGGAAAATCATGTGTTGTCGGCCCCCCTATTTGTAAAGAAAGTTTACTTTTTTGTCAAATGCGTTTTTAGGTATAACGACGATAATATTGTCGTTTGAACACTCTTAACGACAATAATATTGTCGTTAAACCACCCGTTTAGACAATAGGCGATTATTGGCGTAACGAGACTTGTTTAACGCCATTTCACCAATATTATTGGCGTTAAACAAGTCTCGTTACGCCAATAATCGCCTAAACGATGCTATTATGCTAGTTCCCTCTATTATTTTCACCCATTTCACTCACCACAAAAATCTTAACTTTGAAAATTCATACACTCTTCTCAAAAAAAACAAATTCATACACTTAATTCAAAACAAAAACTGATTGTAATCTTGCACATCATCTTCGTTCATCAAACAAAGGAGTCGATTCATGAACAAAGTTTGACATGGGTAAGTATTTTTGTTTTGCAATAACTTCATATCATGTAATGTGTATATTTTTCATTTTTAGTATGATAGAATGTCAATATGCTTAGAACGCTGATGAATATGCTTGGAACGCCGATTTTATGTCAATATTTTGGTGAGTTGTTGATAGGGTCTATGTTATTGGCGTAAAAGGTCGTTTTAACGACATTAATAATGGCATTAAACAGCTTGTTACGCCAATATTATTGTCGGTAGAGAGAGTTTTACGATAATATTATTGTCGTTACAGGTGTTTAACGCCAATATTATTCATGTAACGCCATATTACAGCGTTGTTTATTAATTAATAGGTTCAGATTGTATTATGTGTAATGTAATAATTAATATAATAATTTCGTTAGCCTTTATTTATAATATAATTGCCTTATCTTATTATATGTATATATATGCCCAATATTACTGACGATGCAACCTAACGAATACGACGATGATAAATAACACATAACACATACCACAAAAAGAATCGAATAACGACAATAACATCGATTTATTTCCGTCAAAGA